>CAJQZJ010000077.1:657055-694321 GCA_907164525.1 Lophiomys imhausi
GCTGTCTTCACTGCTGCTGTGACATGAAGAGGTGTGTGCCTGTCAGAGTGGGAGAGGCTCTGCTCTGCCTGTGCACTTCTGCTCCTAGCTGCTGCTCGATCCTAGGTGATATGTACCCAAAGAGCAGAGGTCAATTTTATTTCCAGGGAATCTCTATTTTTATGAAATAGTTATTTGAGCAAATTAATATCCCACTTCTTCCTTTATCCAGTTCTTTATATGCCTAGTTAAAAAGTTGCTGTCTCTAATTAATACAGAAACTTGAACCACCCATGGATAGGCAAATAGCATTTTGGGATATGAATAGTGTAATCTTTACTAACCCCACATCTGACAGAGGGCTAAGGTCCATAATTTATAAAGAACTCAAGAAATTAAACACCAAGAAACTAAATAATCCAGTCAAAAAATGGTGAACAGAGCAAAACTAAGAATTCACAAAGGAGGAATCCCTAATGGCCAAGAGACACTTGAAGAAATGCTCAACATCCAAATCATCAGAGAAATGCAACTCAAGATGACCCTGAGTTTCTATCTCACACCTGTGAGAATGTCTAAGATCAAAAACTCAAATGACAGCACATGCTGGTAAGGCTGTGGAGAAAGGGGAACACTCCTCCATTGCTGGTGGGAGTGCAAACTTGTACAACCACTTAGGAAATCAGTCTGGCAATATCTTAGAAAAATTGGAATAGCTCTATCTCAAGACCCAGCCATACCACTTCTGGGTATAGTCCAAATGATTCCTCACCAGACCACAAGGACATATCCTCATCTGTGTTCATAGCAGCTTTATTTGTAACAGCTAGAAACTGGAAACAACCCAGATATCCCTCAACCGAGGAATGGATTAAAAAAAAAAACTGTGGTACATCTACACAATGGAATACTACTCAGCTATCAGAAACAATGAAATCATGCAATTTTCAGCCAAATGGATGGAACTAGAAAAGCTCATCCTGAGTGAGCTAACCCAGACTTAGAAAGATGCACATGGCATCTTCACTTATAATTGGATTTTAGCCATGTAGTACAGGTTAACTAACCAACACACCAAATGGAACAGGAACATAGAATTCATTACCTGTTAGTGGGACACTTTCCCCTAATAGAGTTGCCATATAGGGCCCCAGTGCAAGAGGAAGCTCTTAAGACTCATATGACTGTTAAACTGAGGGGGGCTGGTATGTAGGAATAGTATAGGTGGGAGAGGTGGGAGATGGTGGGAGGGTGGGACTGGGAGGGGTGGAGAGAGGGTTCTGTGATGGAGATGTAACTTGAAGTAATAGATAAACAAACAACAGACATGATGGTGTGCACTTGTAATCCCAGTGCTGTAGAGGTAGAGACAGGCACATTCCTGGGCCTCACCAGGAAAGCAATTCTACTTGATGAGTTCTAAGGCAGTAAGAATCCAGTCTCAAAATAAGAATAAAAGTTTTCTGAGCTGGGCGTGGTGGCGCACGCCTTTAATCCCAGCGCTTGGGAGGCAGAGGCAGGTGGATCTCTGTGAGTTCAAGGCCAGCCTGGTCTACATAGTGAGTCCAGGACAGTCAGGGCTACACAGAGAAACCCTATCTCGAAAAAAAAGTTGTTTTCTGATCTCCACATACATGCACATGCACCTGTAGGCATAAGATTATTGTGTAATTCAAATGCTGATTTCTGTATCCCCCCATATCTGGTTGCAATCTCCTGTCTCAATGTTGTGTAAACACTGCTCCCCAATTGTCCACTGATATGCCAATAAAGCATTTTACAGCCAAAAAAAAAAATCTGAAATATATAGTCAGAGAGATAGGAAGGAAATGCCAGACATAGCCTCCTTCCTTCCCTCCCTCCTTCTTCCTTTCTTCCTTTCCTGTGGAGATTGATCTTTGGACTCTGCATATTCTAGGCAAGTGTTCTACCTTGAGCTATTCCTTAGCCCATTTTCTCTGAAGTATTTCTAGATTAAAAGATAGTACAATTTACATAGTACACAACTATTCCTTAACAAAATGAACACACCCACCCTATATCTATACAAAGCTTAGCCACACAAATAGAGCCTATTTGATTGATACCTAAGTGAGTGGACCTTGGGTCACATTTTACTCCTGAAGTACTTGGAATTTTAGCTGAATTTCTCATGATATCCAGCAAATATTACAGTCATTCTCTCCCCAACTATGCAGATGGTATACATGTAGTGTTAGCATATCTCTTCAGTGTTAATCTCTAATAAAATTCAGGAGGTTCATTCATTATAAAAATTACCACAATGTGCATTTTAATGCCAAATAGAAACTATGGATGGAATCTTAGACTCTTTCTATTCTACTTATCTAGGGACCTTGGCTAATTGCTATCTGACTTGAATTTGCCTCTTGTCCTTTCTTATCTTTACTCTTGTTGTTCAATAAAACTCTTTTCTTTGTGTGTACATATACACATGTGTGCTCCTGTGTGTGTAAATGTGGGTGTGGGTGTGTTGTTGTGTGCATGTGGAGGCCAGAGGACAGTGTTGGTTGTTGGTCCTCACCTTTCACCTTGTGTGATACAGGGTCTCTTGCTCTGTTGTGTACACCGAACAGCTGACCCATGAATTTACAGGGACTCTCCTGTCTCTGCCTCCTGTGTTGCCATAGGTGTGCTGCAGTGAGAGATGGGCACCACTGCATCTGGATTTATGTCAATACAAATGTGTACCACTGCATCTGGATTTATGTCATTGCAGATGTGCACCAATGCATGTGGCTTTATGTCATTACAGATGTGCACCACTGTATTTGGATTTATGTGGGTTTTAGGGATCCAAACTCCGGTCCTAATGTTTGCATGACAATTGACTTATGCCCTGAACTTAATTTCTTGTGTGTGTGTGTGTGTGTGTGTGTGTGTGTGTGTGTGTGTGTGTGATTTTGCCTGCCTGTGTATCTCAGTACCATGTGTGTACCTAGTACCTACAGAAACTAGAAGAGGGTGTCAGATCCTGGGTGTCTGTAAATCCCCTCGAACTGGATTTGCAGACACTTCTGACCCACAGTGTGAGTGCTAGGAATCGAATCCCACTTCTCTGGAAAAGCAGTCAGTGCTCTTAACCTCTGAGTCATCTTCCAGCCCCAGAACTTTTTCCTTTTTTTTTTTTTTTTCGAGAAAGGGTTTCTCTGGATAATCACCCTCGCTGTCCTCGAATTCACAGAGATCCATGTGCCTCTGCATCCCAAGTGCTGGGATTAAAGACTTGCACCATCATGCCTGGCTACTTTTTCCTTTTCTAGGACAAAATCTTGCTATATAGATTCGAACTCTTGACTTTCTGTCTTCCTGATTCAGCCTTCCCAAGTGTAGGGACTGAACTTTTTTTTTTTTTCGAGACACGGTTTCTCTGTGTTGCCCTGGCTGTTCTGCTTTAGTGTTTTCTGACTCTCTCTCTCTCTCTCTCTCTCTCTCTCTGTTTCTTAGGCTTTTCCTTCAAAACATACATTGCTCTTTCTCCCCTCTCCTTCCTCCCTGTAATGATACCTCACAGCTTTATAAAGGGAGCATCTGCTATTTCATCAATGAGAACTTCACCGCCTGCAGACAGTGTTCTTGTGCATCCTGAGGCCATCTTGACCACATCCTGACAGGGGGTTCCAGCTTTCATTTACCTGAGAAGCTGGCCAATGAGGGAAATGGTGTCAGTTTTCTGATGGGCTACAGAAATAGCTCAGCAGATGGCTTCCTGTACAGCTTTTCCAGAGTACCTGGGTTTGGTTCACAATATCCACATCAGGTAGCTCAGAAACACCTCTAACTCCTGCTGTAGGGGCTCAGCTCCAGGACATACTCAAACACAAATACATACATGTAACACCTAATTAAAAGAACACTTTAAACCATTTTAAAGAAAAAGAAAACAGTCTTGAGAAGGCAAAGTAATGGAAGTCAGAAGATCTTAACACTGGATCTCCCTTCCTCCCTCCTTTTTTTCTCCCTCCCCCCCCCCCCCCCCCCCCCCTCTCTTCTCTCCCTCTCTCTCTCTCTCTCTCTCTCTCTCTCTCTCTCTCTCTCTCTCTCTCTCCACTTATTGATATTTAGCATCCAGTCTACGGCCACACCACCCTGAAAGCGCCCAATCTCGTCTGATATTTAGCATCCAGACTTTATCTAGATTTCCTGGAATCTCTGTCTGGGGGATCCGTTTACTGAGATGAAGATGTCTCCCTTTTATTCCCATTCCAAGTAAAAGGAAGAACAAAAACCATCAACTTTCTCTACCTCATTTGCCACTTCAAAGAGGGGTCATTATTCCATCCCCTGTACCTATTCCCACTCTATCCTTGTTCACCACAGTTTGCTGTGGCCCCTGCTGCTCCACATTTTAGACAACTGCATTCCTCTTGCCTTCTCAGAACCAATGATCTAACTTTATATATATATTTTAAACATTTATTTATTTATTTATTTATTTATTTATTTATTTATTTATTTATTATGTATGCAGTATTTGCTCTACATATATGCCCGGGCAGATCTCAATGTAGATGGCTGTGAGTCACCATGTGGTTGCTGGGAATTGAACTCAGGACCTTGGGAAGAACAGCCAGTGCTCTTAACCTCCGGGCCACCTTTCCAGCCCCCTAACTTTATATTTTGATGTGTGTGTGTGTGTGTGTGTGTGTGGTTTTTTGAGACAGGGTTTCTCTGTGTAACAGCCCTGGGCTGTCCTGGAACCTGCTCTGTAGACCAGGCTAGCCTTGAACTCACAGAGATTGGCCTGCCTCTGCCTCCCAAGTGCTGGGATTAAAGACAGGTGGCACCAAGTCCAGCTTATAATTTTTTGACCTTTGAAAGTTACCTACTTTCAAACAACAGCTGTTGGTTGGACTGACCTTAATGATGCCCCCTTGTATATTATTGTTCCCATGATAAACTCTGCTTGGCATCTCCCACCTCTGCCTGTCCCCACATCCTTACACCCTTTTCTCTAGCTGCATCTGCTCTTGAAATGTCCCAGATTCCCCAGAGATCTCTTTTCTCTCTCCACTTCTTATTTTCTTTCATTTCTTTTGTTTCCATGTGAAATCCTAGCCTTTGCCTCCCTAAACATGTCTCTAGTGCCAGACCCTTGTTTGAAAGTACGTGTAAACTATCTCTCAGTGTCTGCATCATATTTAGAGGTCATCTCGACAGCCTTGACACATGCTTTCCCAGTACCAGACAGTTGCTCTCTACTTGGTAATGTAAGAGTTTTAGATTCTTCTTTCATGGGTTGATACATTATAGTTATTTATTTCTTCATCCTTTGCTTCTGAGATTGATCCCTTATGAAAGACTTCACCTTAAGTGGGCTATGATAGCACATGCCCATAATCCCAGTCATGAGGCAAGAGTGTTGCATGTCCTGGGTCAGTCAGGGCTAGCTACACAGTGAGAACTTGTTTCATAGAAGTGAACAACAACAACAACAACAAACACAACCAGCTTGTCTTCAACACTTCTGACCTATTTTTCCGTTTTAGCACAGCTTTCGACTGAAGTGTGGGTGCAGGAAGTGTTTGTTGCATATTTGAATGCAGGTGTGCTTTGCAGGCTCCGTTAAGTTTCTCTGCAGCACCTCTGGAGGCACAATGGCGAAGCCCATCTTCTTGGCTCAGTTTTCTGACCCATACAGACACCCGTCCATGCAAATAATTCATCTCAAGTTTATGATTTGCATAGAAAACCTGAATTCCTGAGAGAGAAGTATAGGCTGCTTATTGTATTGAATATTTCGAGCACGTCACTCAAGAAGTTTCCATAGGATTTTAGCAGGAGTTACTCTCCCTAGCTCAGCTCAGTGTAAAGAGTTGTAAAACCTTAGCCTTGACTTGTAGTGACTGCACAACAAAACCCAAATGTGCTTGGAAGAACATGCTAGATCTGACATATCAGTTCAGCCCCAAGGCCCAAGTGTTCTGAGCACAACTGCTTTGCCGCCCATGCCTCCTTTCATTGTCTTCCCACCCTTGAACTCTGTGACAATCCTCCCCAGTGGTCTCCAGTGAAGTACTCTGCTAAGTGAAGGAGCTCCTAAAACTTTAGCAACATCATTGCTAAATGATACTTCTTTTTAAAACTATATATTTATGGTTATTAGT
This sequence comes from Lophiomys imhausi, assembly GCA_907164525.1. Classification (NCBI taxonomy): domain Eukaryota; kingdom Metazoa; phylum Chordata; class Mammalia; order Rodentia; family Muridae; genus Lophiomys; species Lophiomys imhausi. The sequence continues at coordinate 663,163 of CAJQZJ010000077.1, forward strand.
AGGTGGGCCTGTGTGTGGCTGTACATGCCACGTGTGGATATCAGAAGACCACTTTGTGGAGTTGATTCTATCCTTCCACCCCTACAGAGGTGACTGACTCAGCTCTTCACTTTTGCTTCATGGGTGGCAAGTATCTTTACCTGGTAAGCTGGCTTGCTAGTCTGAAAACTTATACCTCCTTATGCCCCATTTCTTTCTTTTAACTAATTAATTTATTTTTATTTTATGTGCATTGATGTTCATTTATGTGCATTGATTATGTGCATTTTGCCTGCATGTATATCTGTGTGAGGGTGCCAGATCTTGGAGTTACAGACAGATGTGAGCTGCCATGTGGTGCTGGGAATTGAACTCGGGTCCTTTGGAAGAACAGTCAGTGCTCTTAACGGCGGAGCCATCCCTCCAGACCCCATGGCCTGTTTCTTAAGACTATTACAGAGATGTTTTTCTGAGTCATAAACAGAGTAAAACAGAACCAAGGAAGATATTTTTTCACTATACTCAGTTAGTCAGCAAACACTGGCAAGACTCATAGCGTGAGCAAGCCATTGTATTCAACACCATGGGTGACCAAAGAAGGAAAAAAATGGGATTTTCTCCTTTAAGAACATCTGTAAGCTGACTCATTCAGGAACTAACTGATCATGTCGTGTTTGGTGACCCAAGTCAGTCCTAACAACTTACTTGTCGGCACATCATGCTCACCTTGGTCTCTTTAAAGTAATAAGGATGCTTTGGCTTCTCACCAGGAACAGTGAGACCCACACATTGGAGATTGGACCTTGGAATCCATATTGCATTCTGAACAATAGCAACAAAACAAACGAATGAAATCTCCCAATGAGACATGGCATTGAGTTTTGTTTGTCCTTCGCTGAATCAGAGAAGTATGTCAGTAGTCCTGACACATGGCGTACACTCCACACCGCTGTCACTCATGTTCATTGTTAGACTTTATTTCACAACTCACTTCCTTACTCTTTACAGCATTTCCGCGATCCTCACGCTATGCCTAGCACACGGTAGGTAGTACATATCTGGCTTTGTAGCTTCAATTTCATGACTAGCATAGCCAGTTCTTTTCAAATATGCCAGAGTCTCTTCCTATTGGCACCCATTCACACATCTGATCAAGAATCATTCCAGCATAGCAAGCAGATAAAGTACAGACAAAAAAAGATAAAGTTCTCATTCAGGATAAAGATGTTTTCCTTTTCTCTGCATTCTAATTTTTACCAAATTACAAATTAAAAATTCCTGAAAATTGTCTTACTAAAAGTAGAGAAATCCTGCAGGGAGAGGTGGTGCACACCTTTAATCCCAGCACTCAGGAAGCAGAAGCAGGTGAATCTCTGTGAGTTCAAGTCCAGCCTGGTCTACAAAGTGAGTTCAGGACAGCCAGGGATACACAGAGAAACACTCTCTCAACAACAACAACAACAAAAAAAAACAAGACAAAACAAAACAAATTTAAAAAAAAAGGAGAAATCAATATGGCTTTGAAAATTTTTTTGAAACTTTTACTAAAACCCAAAACTCACTTCTGGCCTGAGGGCTATCACAGAAGAAGATGAAAGAGAAACAAAGAAGGAACTTTGAGAGCAAAGCGTGTGCTTTTCCAGTCTTTGAAGCTGGAGCCACTGTGTGTAGATGCACAGACGTTTCAGGATGCTGAGACCGCTCTATACGGTACTGTCAGGATGGATATAGAGAACAACACTCAACATGAAGAGTTAACTGCACTGTCAACCACAGTGGAGCTTAATCTCCATGGTCAGATTGATGACATTTAGAGTCACCATGGAAACAAAACCCTGGACATGTCAGGGAGGCACTTTCTAGACTGGCTTAAGGAGACAGGAAGACCAACCACGAATGTAGGTGGCAGCATACAGTGGGCTGCAGTCCTGGGATGGGAGAAAAGGAGAAAGGGGGCTGAGCCACAGCGTTCCTTGCTCTCTGCTTCCTATCTTAGATTCAGTGTGGCCAGTGGTGTAAAGATCCTGCCACCACACCTTCCTCACCATGATAGACTCAAACCATGAGCCTAAATACCTGTTTCTTCCTTGAGCTCCCCCGTCGGGTATTTTGTTACAGCAAGGAGAACAGTAATGGATGTAACAATGGATTCTGAGCTGCAGTAGTTCATGTGTATTCATCATCTGTAACAAGATACTGTCTAGGGATAGTGTGGATAGTTAATTTGTCAGAACAGGTGGAGTTCAGAAAAAAACATCTGCAGCTTTTCTGTGAATCTAAAAATATTAAAAATTCACACACACACTCACACATATATTAACACATGAACACTCACATTCTCACACACATACACACACTCACATACATACACCCTCACACACAGTATACCCTCACACACAGTATACCCTGTACACACACTCACACAGCACACACACATACTCATGAACATACACACACATACACTCAGACACACACATGCACAAACATACATACTCAAACACACACATATACTTACTTTCTATATCTTACACACACACACATACTCTCTCTCTCCACAACAGGCCTTTGCCACAAAAGGACTGCATTAACCTTACAAAAATATGTAGAATACAAAATCATAAAAGAAAATGAAGTAGGAAATCTGAAAATGAGAATTATTTGTGGGAGCAGGTAAATTATAAGTATTCTCAAAAAAAAAATTGTGAGCCACTACAGGTGATATACACCTGCAATGCCAGCACTTAGGGGCCTGAGGCAGGAGATCATGAGTTCAAGGCCAGGTTGGGCAACTTAGAAAGACCCTGTCTTAAAAAAAAATTCCAAACAGTTGCTGGGGGCAGAAAACAGAATTTAATCTAAATATTCTAGGTGTCAGAGGGAGGAGGGAAGCATTATGAAGACAATAGATCAAAGCAGATTAGTTACATGGAGAAAGTACAGCTTTTCCTAATAACACTGAGACCCAAGAGAACACGTTCTCTTCTTTGTGTCACTGGAGTTAAGTGCAGAACTGGGTCTTCTTTGTCCATTGGTCAGTGTCCTTCAGTTTAGGTCCAACAAAAGCAAAGCAAATGAATTACCCAAATATGGAAGTACAAGTATTCACTTTCAAAGTGTGTGATTGTCAACTGTTCTGCTAAGGGATGAAATGAGACAATTCAAGTTACAATAGAAATGTTATAGAAATCCATAACATGATTTAAGAGTGCAATGAATAACTTTCTTTATAGTGTACAAAATAACACCTTGGCTTAGTCCTTCTCACAGTGGGATAAATTAGGCTTTCCTGAAAGAAAGATGCATTGAAGTAATAATTACCAAAGTCACTGTCTTTATCAGGGATGTAGCTGTAGGCAGCAAACTCTGAAGACCCCACAGTTTGTTTTCTGTGTATCCCTAATAACTGATGATCTTTTGTCTACGGATAACAATGGCCCCTTGAAGCGTAGGTTGCAAGTGTATTCAGCTTCTGCTTGACCTAAGCATGAGGACTGAGGGTCTGGGTGTTCTGGAGGTCATTGTTAGGGGAGGATGAGGTGCTGAATAGAAAGTTTACAACCCATGTGGTCTCTCTGTCCTGTGTTTTCTTCTGTTTTGACTCAACACCAGTGCATTGGAAACGAGCTGTCCAATGAAGGACAAATCAGTTCTTCTCTAGTTTTCTTCACTGCCATGTGCTGGCTAGAAGACGAAAGTGGTAAAACAGCCCAGTTCTTACTGAGTAGCCACTCCATACCAGGCTCAACAAAACTAGCACATGGGTGTCATGTCACCTTTGATAGCTTTTTTTTTCAAGACAGGGTTTCTCTGTATAACAGCTCTGGCTGTCCTGGACTCACTTTGTAAACCAGGCTGGCCTCGAACTCCCAGAGATCCGCCTGCCTCTGTCTCCCTAGTGCTGGGATTAAAGGCGTGTGCCACCAAGCCCGGCCACCTTTGATAGCTTTTGAGTCATGGTAGGTAAACAGAGGAAAGGACATCTCAATTTTCCAGATAGCAAAATCCAGGATTGGAATATTAAGTAACTTCTCTGATGTTAAACAGATTGTGAGTTGCCACAAGATGGACTTTTTTTTTTTTTTTTCAAGACAAGGTTTCTCTGTGTAACAACAAACCCTGACTATCCTGGACTCACTTTGTAGACCAGTCTGGCCTCAAACCCACAGAGATCCACCTGCCTTTGCCTTCTGAGTGCTGGGATTTGAACCCAAGATGGACTCTTAAAAATACTTTTTGGGAGGCTGGAGAGATGGCTCATCAGTTAAAAGCACTGGCTGCTCTTCTAAAGAACCTGGGTTCAAGTCCCAGCACCCACATGGCAATTCACAACTGTAACTCCAGTTCCAGGGGATCCGACAACCTCACCCAAACATACATGCAGTCAAAATGCCAATACACATAAAATAAAAATAAATAAATCATTAAATGTTTTTCATTGTATATGTTCATTGAACATGGTGCTATGTTACATAAGGAGATTTTCATACAAACATACATATTTTACATTGTATATATTCACCATACTCTACCAGGGCAAGATCCTGGAAGCAAGAGCTGATGCAGAGGCCGTGGAGGGGTGCTGCTTATTGGCTTATTTTCTCTGGCTTGTTCAGACTGCTTTCTCATAAAGCCCAGGACCACCAGTCTAGGGTTGACACCACTCACAAGGGCTAGGTCCTCCCCCATTGATCACTAATGGAGGCATTTCCTCAACTGGGGCTCCTTCCTCTCCAATGGCTCAAGCTTGTGTCAAGTTGATACACAAAACCAGCCAGCAGATATGTCCTTATGTATCTATATAGAATCTAAGAATCACACACACACATATATGGTTTGGGTTTTTTGTTGTTGTTTTTGTTTTTTGAGATAGGGCTTCTCTGTGTAGTCATGGTTATCCTTAACTTTTGGAGTCTTCTTCATACGGATTTCTACAGAACAGGTGGCACCCTTCCCAGAAATTGAATCCCAATGCCTTTATTTGTTTCACTGCTTGCTTGATACATGTGGAAAGTTGTCATCTAGCAAATATTTACTGATGCTACTCTGCCAGGCCCAGTGCTGGATCTGAAAGATACTGCATGTGATCCAAGCAGTTTCAACTCTAACCCCGATTACCTTCCACAGAAGAAAAGCAGATAAAACAACTACCCTGCAGTTAGTATCAGAGAAGCTGTAAGAACAGGAAAGGAAGAAGAGAGTCAATGGCAGAGGTCGCAGGTGAAGGGTGTCACTTTAAAAAAGCAGGGTGGTAGTTTCTTATGAGCAGAGATCTGAAGGAAGTGAAGAAGTTCCATGGGAGAAATGTTTATCATATATGCTGACCAAAGTATAGAACTCTCTCTTTTGACACTTCACTTGTGTTAGAGGTTATGTTGTGGCCTACATATTTTAGACTTTTTTAAATTTCATGTATAAATTATCATCAGTGATTATTATCACATTGTTAATTATTATGAAATGTTCTCAGCTTGGTGGGAGTAAAATCTGCTAGACTAGAATAAATTTAATTATGTCCTCAAATGTGACAAGATATGGTAAAAAATATCCTGGCCACTGAGATGAAGGTGGGTGGGTTTGGCCTCAAAACTGGAATGAGTGGAATCACAGATGGGTTTTCAGGATGCTATAAGATAAAGATAGTCAGTATCATGGCTGATATTTGTATCCTCCAATGTGCTTATTCTGATAGCTCAATTCAGTAAGATTGCATAAAGTATAAAATTGCCTTACTGTCAAAAAGTTTGTAGCTTAGCATCAGTACCTCCCTCTCCCACAACCCGCTGTGTGTGTGTCTATACATGTGTGTGATGTATACATGTGTACATATTTGTGTGTGTGTGTGTGTGTGTGTGTGTGTGTGTGCACCCGAGCATTCGTGTGAGGCCAGAAATTGATGTTGAATGACTTCCTCTATTGCCATATGTCTTTGATTTTGAGACAGTGTCTCTCCCTGAACATGGGAGCTCTCAAATTAATCAAGATTGAGTTGCCACTGTGGTGGTTTGAATAGGTATGGCCATGGTAGGGTCTTGTGTTTGAATGCTTGGCCCATAGGGAGTGGCTCTATTAGTAGGCGTGGCCTTGTTGGAGTAGGTGTGGCCTTGTTGGAGGAAGTGTGTCACTGTGGAGGTGGGCTTTGATGTCTCATCTATGCTCCAGCTAAGCCTCTGTCACAGTCTCCTTATGCTGCCTGAGGATCGAGATGTAGAACTTTCAGCTCTTTCTCCAGCACCATGTCTGCCTGCACACCACCATACTTCCCACCATGATGATAATGGACTAAACCTTTGAAGCTGTCAAGTTGACAACCAATGCTTTCCTTTATAAGAACTTTATAAGAACTGCCTTGGTCATGTTGCCTCTTCACAGCAGTAGAAACCCTAACTAAGGCGGCCACCAACTCTCAGAGATTTCTATTTTTGTCTCCTCACTTCTGGGAATGCTACTTCTGACTTTTTAGAAGGTGCTAGGACTCAAAGTGAGGTCCCATTGTTTTTGTGGCAGGCTCTTTACCAATTGAGCCATTTGTCCAGCCCCCGGTTCAGTGTAGTTTTAAAAAAATGAACCAAAAGGCCCATGCAGTCTGCGCTTTTCTCCATCTTCTGGTCTTCCTAACTCCCATCAGTGTGGTCCATCAGTCACTGGTGCTGGAGCTTTCTAGCCCAGAGTTTCCATGTTGATGGGGAATTTATTAGATCATCTTACCCAGTGTAATCTGGGTGGTCTAGCAATGGCTTCTTAATATTGAGTGGCTGAGAACTTAGTGGCTGCTCAGCCTGTGAGGCTGCATACCTCAGCAGCCGCAGAGCCACTGGTCGGTGGTCTATGTTGGGTAGCCAAGAAGATAGTTTTGATTTGATCAAAGGATCCTAGCACTAGAGTCAGATACAGTGACAACCATCGAAGCAGGAAATGTACTCAGGAGGTGAATGTTGGAGAAAGGGCTTATGCATGGCTTTTGAATATGGATTTCAGTATCCTAAGATCTGGCTACTGCCTTACCTGAGGCATTCTCTGACTGGATAATAAAAGTTGCTGATGGCCAATTAGCTGGGAAGAGAGAAAATAGGAAGGCAGGATTTTGGGAGGAAGAAAGGAACCCTGGGAAGAAACAGACAAGCTGTCTTTTTACCAGGAGATGTGGAGAAAGACAGACATATCTGTGGGCTTGGAAAGTACACCAAGGCACTTGACTGGTAAGGACTAGGTGATCGGGTTAACTTAGGTGAGCTAGTTGAGAGTCTGCCAGCCAAGGCCTAAGCATTGAAACATTAAAAGGTCTTGGTGTGCTTATATCATGGGCATAAGGGCTGCCCTGGGTCTCAGCTCTATTCACCTGGAGACGGAAGCCTCTCAGGTCTTTTGGAACAGGTGAAGAAGGCAAGGAGACACAAAGCAACCATTTCCCCATTAGCTCTCCTCTTATCTCAGATGCCACTTGAAGGTGTAGCTTGCTTTCTAGAAGGGCCTTCCCCATCATTTAACCTTTTCAGGAAATATCTTTAAGACATACCCAGATGAATATCTCTCAGTCAGTTACAGATCTAGTCAGGTTGACAACCAAGATCAACCACTACAGGTCCATTATTCTTGAAATGTTCTGCACCCTTCTTTACCCTCTTCATTAAGCCCTGCTCAGTCATGGCATGGGGAGAGACCTGATGAGATTAAAGCAGCCAACCACATCCCAGTTGAAATGTAATTCCATGCAACTCATCCTCCTGCTGTTTTAACAAAATAACAGAATCTTAAGGGTTGAAAACACTTGTTATCTTGAAAGTTTTTCAGGCCAAAAGTCTGAAGTGAATATTATGGGGCTTGTCTTAGTTTTGGTTTTCATTGCTGTGAAGGGACACCATGACCAAGGCAACTCTTATAAAGGCAAACATTTAACGGGGGTTGGCTTACGGTTTTAGAGATTTAGTCTATTATCGCCATGGCGGGAAGCATGGCAGTGTGCAGTCAGACAGAGTTCTACATCTTGATCTGAAGGCAGCCAGGAGGAGACTGGATTTGTTTCACGCTGGGTGTAACTTGAACATTTAAGACCCCAAAACCCCTTCTAGTGACACACTTCCTCTAACAAGGCTGCACCTCTTCCAATAAAGCCACACCACCTAATAGTGCCACTTCCTAATGGCCAAACATTCAACCACATGAATTTATGGAGCCATATCTATTCAAACCACACAGCGGTAAAAGCAAAATGGCAGCAGAAATGACTCCTTCCAGTGGACTTAGGAAGTCTCTACCTTCTTGCTTTTTAAACTTAGATGCACAGTACATCTCTTGGACTTACAGCCCCTTCATCCACCCTTGAAGTATCTCCCAGTAGCCTCTGCTTCTGAGATTATATCTCTTGCTATTGACTTAGAAGTTCTTGTCTATCTCTTACATGAGTCTTTGTGATTAAATTGTGCTCACCCAGATAATCTTCCTATTTCAGAAATCTTTAATCATATCCAAGAAGTACCACATCATATAACATATTCATAAAATGGGGACTGGGGTACAGAAATATTTGGGAAAATAATTTTATATACCCCCCATAGTGTTATTTTTAAACCATGTTGTATTTACTTAGTAAGTAGAATCTAAATAATTTTGATACTTCTTATTTATTGATGCAAGAGGACAGAATATGAATATGAATGCCAAAAAATATTAGTAAGAATGGCGATAAGATCAACAACTCTTTTGTTGTGTTGTCTAGGGATGAGGCATTGAGCATTGCTAATGTAAATTTAACACACTATTTCTTACTACAACCCTAAAAGCCAGCTTCCATTCAGATGGCAAGATGGGTGATATATCACCTGATGTTTTCCTCCTGTCCTCAATTCAGTCCCACTTAGGACTCTGTTAAGGAACAATTGGGCATTCCTAAAACTCCCTTGCCTGATGCTTTCATCAGTACCAAGACCGAGTGGTATAACTATGTGATTTCTACTGTCCTTCAACATGACCTAGCAGCGTCCTTCATGTTATTTTTTTTTGTCTCACTTGTTTCTAGCTTCCTTCCTTCCTTCCTTTCCTTCCTTTCTTTCATGTTCTTCCTTCCTTCTTCCCCCTCCCTCTCCTTTTTTTCTTTTACTGGGATAGAACCCAACATATGAACATGTTTTGTTACACCTCCAACCTCAGTCACTATTTTCTCTTCCTTCCTTCCTTCTTTCTATTTTTTTTCAGAGTCTCAAGTCATTCAAACTGGCTTCAAACTCACTATGTATTAAGGAAGATCTTGATTCTAGGATGTGCCACCACTTCAATCTTCAAACTTTCCTCTTACTTTCCAAATTCTAGGATGTGCTACCACTTCAATCTTCAAACTTTCCTCTTACTTTCCAATATAGCCTGGAGAATAATACTAGGTAGTTCATGGCCACTCATTACCCTAGAGGGTCAATATTACTCTAGAGTCACTGTCTTCCCTATTAGCCTATGTCCATAAAGTTGCTGCTTTGGCATGCCATGGAATCACTGGCTCCTTGTTCTTCTGATTCATTTTGCATAATCCTCTGGCAGATTGTAAGTTTCTTATCCCTGCAAGAGCTGTAGAGAAGATCCTCTGACTGAAGCCTGGAGCTATTTACAAATTCTTGGTCTTTAAAACTCAACAGGACCTGTAATGCTAAACAGGAGTCTATTATATCTAGACAAAGTTATACATAATGTTTTATTCCACCCTTCATGAATATGTAAACCAGCTACCAAAATCCTGTCACTATTTCACTTGAGATTCTTACAAGGGGGGCATCCATGGTGTGGGCTCAGGAATCAAATGATGTGTATAAAACTTTCAACTCCTCTGCTTCCCAGAGAGGGCATTTTGGAGAAAATTACTTTATCTCTCTAAACCTCTATTTTCTCATATATAAGTGGAGGTTACAGTATCATTCAGTAAATGTAATACCTAGTGCTTAACACAGCCTGGCCAAAAAAAAAAAAAAAAGTGAACACTTTGGCCAAAATAAAACTTTTCTGTCTATAAAATAATCAAAGTAATATTAAAACCCACTAAATACACTAAATACCCACTATATGTTAGTTATTATTCATGGGAAAAACTGAGCCAAAATGACAGACATTCCCTTAACTTTCTCCTGACATAGCTGCTGATTCATCTTTATTGATTTCCATTTTCTTATTGTTTTGTGATAAAATGGAAGATAAAATTGTCCTCTTGTCATCTGGGGGTAGAGGTCAGTAGTATACCATTTTCCTAGCATTTCCTGAGACTCTAGGTGTAATCTCCAATAGAGAAATGGAGAGGGGGAAGAAGAGGAAGGAGAAGAGGAGGAGGAAGAGGAATTGTCTCAGATCTAAGGCAAGCTCTACTCTATGAAATCTCACAAGTACGCCTTCTGGGCCCCCTTCATTTTCTCACAAGCACACCCTCCTATTCCTCACAGGTTTGCCTTCCTTCACTTTCTCTTTCTTCCATTATCACTTCTCAAAGTCTTTCAACAAGTCCCAGCCCCTCCCAGCTCAAAAGAACCCTCTAGCTATTCTATATCTAGCTCTCCTACTTTCACAGCCAAAAATATGTTATTTTTAATAGAGAAATATAGTCTGGATGACTCAACATCATCAGAATCATGAAAGAGCTGAATAAAAACAACAGCACAGGCCCAAACGGTTTCTTATCATTTGTCTTGATCTTGTCACCAAATTGACTATCACTGATGGTTTTTTCCTTGAAAGTCTTTTTTGAAACTCATGGGTTTCTGAAATGTGAAAATTTTCTCTGGATTTTTTTCCCTCTTGTGTCTCTGTTTCAATTCTAAGCATCTTTCTTTTCTTTTTAATGATTTATTTAATGTCCATTGGAGTTCTGCCTGATGTATATGTGTCAGATCTCTTGGAACTGGAGTTACAGAGGAGGAGGAAGAAGAATTATTTTTAGGTCTAAGGCAAACTCCATGTGAACTGCCTTGTGGGTACTGGGAATTGAACCCAGGTCCTCTGGAAGAGCAGCTTATGCTCTTAACTGCTGAGCCATTTCTCCAGCCCCAGTTCTAAGCATCTTTCTAAGCAAGCCTTAGCCTCTTCCTGCTAGCGTCTGGGGAGATCTTGTCTCTGCTGCCATTGTTTTCTGTGTTCTCGCAGAAACTGATGGGTGTTCATTGATACTAACTAGTGTGGCTAAGACTTGGCTTCTGATGCCTAACTCTCTCTCTGGCACAGAATGTCACCAAAGCACGAGAATCTGGAAGAACATATTACCACCTAAAATAACTGTAATTCCATGGAGAGCATGTTAAACAAGATAAATGAGATTCTAGAAAACACATTGCCATGAAAGCCAATCAGAGGGAAGCTCCCACTGCTGGTGGAATCAGTAATAAGTAAAGGGGTTTGGTTGTTGATCTTTTAAAAATATTTATTTTAATTTGCTGTGCACGGTGTCTTTCCTTCATGTATATCTATGTACTATGTGTGTGCAGTGTTCATGGAGGCTAAAAGAGGGCTTTAGATCTTCTGGAATTAGAGTTACAGATGGTTGAGAACTGCCATGTTGGTGCTAAGACTTGAACCGAGGTCCTCTGCAAGAGCAGTGGGTGCTCTCAATCACTGGGCCTTCTCTTCAGCTCCTATGAACCTTTTTTTTTTTTTTAAATGGAGGTGCTATAGTTGCTCAAGCTTCAAAGAAATAGGAAACGTCTGATGGCCAGTAGCATGAGAAAATAAATCTAAGGAAAAGGGTAAGTGAGTAGTCCAGGTTGCCCAGAATTTAACTTGTCCAAAGAGATAAAAGTGAGTAGACAGAAACTAGATAGTTTTTATAATAAAGTCTCAGTTATCATCTGCTAGTGAGTGCACAGTGAAGTATATGTGTCTTGATGTCCTTGTCATTAAAGAAGTGGCAGCAGGTGATGTTGGAATTTGGTGGTAACCTCCAGGGGGATTCTGGGTTCTTGTGTCCCAGAACAAAGAAGTAAAGATACCTGGATAGGAGGAAGCAAAGCAGTAGGGTTTATTAATAAAGAATTCATTTCCTAGGAGAGAGAAAGACCCCAGTAACTCAAATGGGAGTAATGCACAAACGATCGAGGCTTTTGTGAAATGGTATGAACTTTTGGGGAGCAGTCATTTACATAGTGAGAGCTTTCCCATGTATGTTCCCTCTCTGCTACATGTGGTACAACATATAACTTCCTGCATTGCACACTTCATTGCACCTTAGATTTTCACACAAGCTGGATGGGTTTAGTGTTGTAAGGAGCCATAGATGCCCCTCAGACATCCAAAGTGCCCCTCTGCACCTGAATCTGTGGCTGACTTTAGCTTCTGCTAGTGGCAGGGTAGGAGATGGAGCAAGAAGGTTTGAGAGCTCCCTAGCACCTTGAATGGACACTTGTGTGAAAGCAACATGCGATTTGGCAAATGTCTTCAAAGTTCTATTGAGATGCGTGCATTAGCCTCATCTGATCAGAGTTCCTAAATAGCATATTTAGGAATGTTATTAATGCTCCTAAATAGCCTATAGAATTTCACACATAGTCAGAGAAGCAAATGCAATGGTTGTTATAATTAATTTGACTTTCTACATCTTAGGAAAAAAAAGATTATGGCTCCAAATGTGTTCTCTTTCAGGGAAGAACCTGTAATTAACTATGTGAACAGTCCTTTCATAGCTCATCGGAAACAAACATTAGGTAGGTAACAGAAAAGTTTACCATTGAAGATTTGGCCATATGCAGCGATTGTCAACATAAAGTATGACAGCAGTTTTATTCTGTTTTTGGTGTTAAGAGAGACAGTTTTTTAAAACATCTATTCTGAAAGATAGCACACCTGCAGAAAATTGAACATAACGTGGACATGACACCTTGATTTCTCATGGCACAGAACAACACAGTGACTACCCTCAGGAGCAGCCAGGCGGTGTAGTTGCCTCTGCGTGTCCATCAGAGTCTTTCGGAGAAAACAGGATGGCCACAGAAGACAGACAGGGTTTGTTTGTTTCTTGTTTTTTTTTTTTTTAATATTTATTTATTACTTCAGGTTACATCTCCTTCACAATGTCCTCTTTCCACCCCTCCCAGTCCCACCCTCCCACCCTCTACCGCCTATCCCTTCCATCCCACTCCTCTAGAGTGGAGTGTTGCTCCAGTTCAGCAGTCATATGATAGCCAAGAGCCTCCTCATACACTGGGGGCCTACAAGGCAGTACCACTAGGACAAAGTGTCTCATTATCAGGAAACAAAGTCTAGGTTCATGTTCCCTTTGGAGCATTGGCTGTAGTATAGTTATCCTGTACTATATGGCTAAAATCCAATTATAAGTGAATAGATGGCATGTGCATCCTTCTGAGTCTGTGTTAGCTCACTCAGGATGAGCTTCTCTAGTTCCATCCATTTGGCTGCAAATTGCATGATTTTGCTGTTTCTGATGGCTGAGTGGCATTCCATTGTGTAGATGTACCACAGTTTTTTAATCCATTCCTTGGTTGAGGGACATCTTGGTTGTTTCCAGTTTCTAGCTATTACAAATAGGGCTGCTGTGAACATAGATGAGGAAACCTCCTTGTGATTTGGTGAGGAGTCCTTTGGGTGTATACCCAGAAGTGGTATGGCTGGGTCCCGAGGCAGAGCTATTCCAAGTTTTCTAAGATATCGCCAGACTGACCTCCATAGTGGTTGTACAAGCTTACACTCCCACCAGCAATGGAGGAGAGTTCCCCTTTCTCCACACCCTTGCCAGCATGTGCTGTCATTTGAGCTTTTGATCTTAGCCATTCTGACAGGTGTGAGATGGAATCTCAGAGTCGTCTTGAGTTGCATTTCTCTGATGATTAAGGATGCTGAGCATTTCTTCAAGTGTCTCTCAACCATTAGGGATTCTTCCTTTGTGAATTTTCTGTTTAGCTCTGTTCCCCATTTTTTGATTGGATTATTTGGTTTCTTGGCATTTAATTTCTTGAAATCTTTGTAAAGTTTGGATATTAACCCTCTGCAGATATGGGGTTGGTGAAGATTTTTCCCCAATCTGTAGTTTGCCGTTTTGTTCAAATGACATTGTCTTTTGCCTTACACAGACAGGGTTTGTTAACTGGCTTTGCCTTAATGCACCATGGGAATTTGTGTACATGTTATACAGGCTGTTGCTTCTGGGTCTCCTTCCGGGTTTGGAATCAGCAGGCCAGGCAACCAGGGATCAGAGAAGCTAAAGGCCTTGAACCTGGTGATGGGGGCAGAAGTTGCTCAACTGTCTGGAGAGCCCAGGCTCAGGAACCGCAGGTACTGAAGGAGGACACACTAAATGCCGCGTGCCTGGTACATCTGTCTACCTTTTGTGTGTAATGATGCTGGCTGCCGCTCCAGTTCTGCTTTCCATGTAGTGTCCATGTTCTGGAAAGGATGCTGACCCTGACTTGCTTCAGTGGGTCTATTTCTGGGCTCTGTTGTCTGTTCTTCTGATTTATTTGTCTCGCCCTTGTGCAACAGTGTACTCTGGATGACAGTGGCTTTATCATATAAGTCTTGAGGTTGATTCTCTGGCTTGGTCATGTTCCTCCAGTATAGTGAGGGATAATTTTGCCTTTCCATACAAACGTTAGACCCAGTCTTTTGGGATTCCTAAAACAACTTCCTAGGGTTTTGGTAAGGATTATACTGACCCCTTAGATCAAGTTGGGAAGCACTGACATCAGGGTAATATCAAGTCTTATAGTCTTCCTAGTTAGATGGCTCTGGTCTGATGTCCTTCATCAGCTTTGCTGTTTCTTCGTACAAGTCACTTATGCATTTTGCTAAGATTTATACTCAACCATTTAATTTTGGTGGGCACTAATGAAAGTGGGATTGTGTTTCTAATTTCAATACTGTCTGCTCAGGGGTGATATATCAAAAAGCAATTTACTTTTGTGCGTTAGTCTTGGGTCCTGCAACCTTGCCAGCTGAGTGGTGTTTTTGTTAACTCTAGCGAACATGATTTTGATTAATATTATCATGACTAAAGAGATTGGGCATCTTTTCTTAGAGGTATTGGTAATTTGTTTATCCATTGTGTAGTATTGTTCATGCCTGATGTTTATTCAGTTGGACTGTATTTTTGCATTGATCTGTTGGGATCCTTCATATATTTTGGATCTTTGACTTCAAATTCATACACACGAAAATCTCTTCTACTCTTAGGCTTGTTTTTTTTTCCACCTTCATGGGGGTATTTTTTGGTGAAAATGGATTTTTAACTATAATTACAGCTTAATTTACCATGTTCCCCTTCAGTGTCTTTTTTCTGTGCCAGTGGTTGAACGTAGTGCCTTGTACATGCTAGGCAATTATTCTACCACTGAGCTATATCTCAGTCTACTGTGTATGTGTGTGTGTGTGTGTGTGTGTGTGTGTGTGTGTTATTTAAGAGCTCTTGCCCTGGACTCAGGGACAAAATATTTTTTATTTAAAAATAACTTCTTATTTTGCATTTTATATTTAGAATTACGATTACATGAAACTGATTTTTTAGGGATTGATTTCATTTTTTTTTCTGTGTGTAGGTGTACATGGATACATGTGTGGGTGCCTGTGAAAGCTAGAAGGGCGCGCTGGGTCCTGTGGAGCTTGAGTTAGGGGCATTTATTAGCTGCCTCGTGTGGGTGATGGAAACTGACCTCAGTCCCTTTGATGGAACACTAGCCACATTTAATTTCATAGCCATCTTTCCAGTCCCCATAACACTGATTTTTATGTATGATATAAGGTAAGAAACATTTTCATTTTATTTTCAATATAGCTAACTATCCCAGAACCATTTATTAAAAAGGTAACCCTTCTCCTTCTGTGCCACAATGCTGTGCTATAAGTCAAATGTCTAGACATGTGTGAAGGGTGCTGTCTACACTTCAATTTCAATCCACTAGTGTGTGTGTGTGTTCTTATGGTAATCAACTGGCACCATGAACTGCTATAGAATTGTTATTATTTTAGAGGTTTTTTTTTTTTTTTTTTTGGAAACAGGATCTTATTGGGTAGGCTTGGGTGACCTGAAACCCATTTTATAGACTAGGCTGGCCTTGAACTCATAGTGAGCTACCTGCCTCTGCCTCCCAAGTGCTAGGATAAATGTGTGTGCCACCATGCCTGACTGCTGTAGCTGAGTATTAAGTCTGGTATATAGCATATACTTTATGCTTTGTTCCAAATCACTCTGGCTAAAGTTGGGCTTTATGTATTCTTTTCCTTCCTATGCAAGTGAATTTATCCAGACATTTAAAAAAGGGAAGAACTTGGCAGGGCATATAGGTCATTTGGTAAAGAGCTTGCCTTGTATGCACAAAGACACCAGATTGATCTCCAGAACCTGCACAAAAAAAAGTCAAATGGAGAGGAATATGTTTTGTCATCCTGGCAGATGAGAACTCAAGAGAGGTGGAATTCTGGGCCTCAATGGTCAGGCAGCCTTGCCCATTCACTGAGCTCTAGGCCATTGAGAGTCCTGCCCCAAGAGCAAAGGTGGAGGGCTCCTGAGTAATTATACATGAGTTGATCTCACCTCCTCATGCATGTGTACACGTGTGCACATATAACACACACACATATGTTGGGGTAGTGTTAAGCATTCTAAATGTTAATTAATTAGTCCTGCTTGGTGTCTGTTACTTACTTTAACTCTGATTGGTTAAATAAAATGCCGAGGCCTGAGATTGGGCAAAGACAGAGAAAGGTGGGACTTCCTGAGATTAGAGCAGGAAGCCTGCACTTTAGACAGAGAATTAAAGCATTCCAGCCAGCAGCAGGAAGAAGAATGATTCCAGCCAGTAGCAGCAGGAAGGAGGCACACACCATGGGTTAGAAAAAGGAACCTCATTTCACATGGCTAGGAACATTGGCATATCATGGAGAATGGCAGTCCAAGGGGATGTATGTATATATGGGGTCATATTTGGGTAATAGAATTATGGGCTAGCTTAGCTGGGCTAGGATTGCACAATTCAGGCCAAGGCTTGTTAAAATCCACATGGTGTCTATGTACTCATTTGTAATGGATGGTTAAGGATTAGCTGCCGAACTAATTAAATATGATCTAAATACTGGTTTAATAATTTAATTAATTCTTTCTATAAATGGCGCCCAATGCAATTTAATTAATTTATTTTTTTTTACAAATGGCGCCCAACGTGGGGCAACTAGAATCCATGCTTACAGTGTGAGAAGGCCTTAGTGAAAGCTGGTTTCATAGCCCAAGAGCAGGGAATCAAACTCAAATGCATTTCAAAGGTGCGGCTACCTTAACAAAAGCTGTTGCCTTGCAGCAAAGTCGGAGAACTAAAACTTAGCTTTCCTTACGTACTAAAAAACTGGCAGCCTTCTAAACAGAACTTGGGAGCAGAATTAACCACCTAAATTAAAAATGGAGGAATTCATAATGGCTCAATACGTTTGTATTCCAATTGAGTTTGTTCCTCTTAGCATGCAAATGATTTTTACCCTGACAATTGTGGTCCTGGGTATCTTTTTTGAGAAAGTTCAGACTAGGATAGTCTTAAAGGAAAGAATTTACAGATGGAATGCTAAATTGCCAACAATGATAATGAAGGAAGGAGGGAGGCCCTTCCCGATAGATAATATCAAATTGATGGCAACTGTAGCTAAGAGCTCCCTGTCTATGAGGTGCTTCTCAGGGCTTTCTGGGAAGGGTCCACCAATGAAATACAATTGCAACTAGATTTCAAGGAATAATGAACAAAACTTTAATTGCAGCATGAACTGGCATGGTTAGACATGGCAAGGCTTTTGGAATGTTGTTTCTTTGCTTGATTTTTGCTTAGATGTCTTTGATTGTCCTATATTGGGAGGTAGAAAGGATATTTTTCTGGTTTGGCATTGCGAAAACAAGAGATTTTTGAAGATTTTGGGCCAATTTTGAATTGCCATTACAGTTCAAAGTTGCTCTTTGCATTACAGAGTTACTTAAATCTGGGATTTAAGTGAAATATTTGAGCAGGGTGGTACTGGAACACACCCATAATCCTTTAATCCCACCACACTAGAGGAAGAAACAGTCAGATCTCTGGATTCTAAACCAGCCTGGTCTAAACAATGAAGGCAGGGCGGAACCCTGCTGATAGGATAAGGCTGCTTACTAGAATTCAAAAATGACACATCTTTTTCCCTTGATGTTAAGTTTAATAATGTCCTTACTGATCTAATGGATAAATTCACATAATCTTAAATTTGCATAAAGAGAAAGGGGTCACAAGCCAATTTCCTTAGTTGTGGGGCTCCCACTGGAGAACTGGTTTCAAGAGGCATTTTGCTCCCTAAAAGAGATCTGTTACTTGCTGGGTGTGGTGGTGTGCACCTTTAATCCCAGAACTTGGGACAGGTGGATCCCTGTCCTTCACTAAGGTCATCCTGGTATACAAAGTAAGTCCAGGACAAGGATACACAGCTAAATCCTGTCTCAAAAAGAAAAGGGAGAGAGAAAGAGATATATTCTGTTAATCAATGTAAGAACCCAGAGTTAGGCTTGGGAACATGCAAACTGCATGCCTCCCACAGCCAACAGTTAAGAAAAGCTAATGTAAAATAACATATCATGCTATTTTACAATAATCTCCTTAAGAATGGAGCTTCCATGGAAGAATTGGAACTCAACCTAATACAAAAAAATGGTTTGATTAATGCTATTGTTTAATAAGGGTAATTCAATTATTTAAGTTTATGCCTTGATCTCAAAACTTGGGATACAAGGAAAAACCGGGTTCCTTGTGTGTTCAAGGCCAATCTAATCTACAGAGCTCTACAGAGCAAATCAAGACAGCCTAAGCCACACATAAAAACCCTGTCTCAGTAAGGATAGATATATCCACATAGAAATTAAATGTCCAAAAAAGGAGAAAAGGAAAGAAAAAAATATATAAATGCATACCTTTGTTCCCAAAACATGGGAGACAAAGATGGAGACAGATTGGTTCCTTTTGAGTTTGAGGCCAACCTAATCTACAAAAAGCCAGAACAACACAGAATAAACCTATTTTAATCAATTAATAAAGTTATGTCAACTGTTGAGGAGAATACTTAAACTCCATACAGTCTTATGCTGTATTTTCCATTTAAAATCGATTATATATAGCATATATGTGTAATACTATTACATGCCATGTTTTTATATGGCATGGATGGAGACTTGCAAATGCCTTTCTGCTGTTCAAAGGACAGAAAATATTCCTTAATTGATTTGTGCATCCTGCACATCCAAGGCATTTTGGTAGTTTCAGAACTATATGTTACTTTTGAGAAATTATATATTTTCAAAGCAAAGGGAACAGAGTCCAAAGAAGATAAGAAGAGTAACCCAAATGATCCAGCCTCATAGACTGCCTCAATGGCTGTTTCCTCAAAAATCTGCATCCAGAACAACTTCAAACAGCTTGCTGAGATGGCCCAGCCTCAAAGACTGTTCCAGATAGGACTTCAGTGACGCCCTGTACTTTCCTACCCAAAGTACAGCTTCAAACTACAAACTGCTCAGGACATTCAAATTGTTTAGCATATAGAGACTGGACAACCAGTGTTACAATTAACTTGATTAACCATTTTTTTTCCATTTTTTTTGAGCCCCCAAACAGGTTTTCTGCATCCCAATTCAGCAGGAAGCAGTTTTAAGAGAGCAACATCCCATTTCCAAAAAGTGGGGTGGATGATTCTTTGGTCATTTGATGTGTTATAAATGTTGTTTAGGGGTAATGGCTACAAATTGTTAAATGGTCTTGTTAAGCAAGATATAGGAAATTAGATTCAAGGACTTTTCTATTTCTTTTTCTTTTTTCTATCCTTCTTTCTATCTTATATAGAGGGAAAAGACTTGAAAAGAAAAAAGGGGATATATGTATATAATATAGAAATGATAAGATATAAGGATAGATTATCGAATCTGCTCTGAAAGTTAAAGCTACTATTATTCTTAAAATAAGGTTATCTTTTGATACATTGATGTAGAATTTTGTATATTGATACAAAAAGAAGGTTAAATTTTGATTCATTGGTATAGAGTTTTATGTTTTGACACATGTGTATTTCAACTCTTATATAAATTATTGTGCCTATACAACTCATTTAAAAGTACAGGTTTACTTTCAATCATTTTATGGGTTGCTACTGCAATCTATTGAGGAATCTGGGTAATACAGGTTGATTGCTGGCCAGTCAAGCTTCTGTTCATGTCAAATACTAGCCTTAATTTATCACAAAATAGACTTAATAGGTTAAACAGATAGTAAATGGTTAAAATATACAGTTTGCTTGTTCAAAGATAGATGATAGATTTATAAAAAAATTGATAGATGTCTTCAAAACCATCAGAGGCATACAGAAAATGGCATTTAAAGATGTTTTAATTTTTTAAGGATTGTTTGACTTTAAGACAGTCAGCTCCTTACAGCTCCCATTTGACTTGGAAGAAGATAATGAGCATCAAAAAGAAATCTCCCATCAGGAGATAATTCCTATTGGGCAAAAATGCCCCTGCTCTCTGAACAGACTATATACAGTCCAAAGATGGACCAGAGCTTAAATGCAGGTAAGTCGATGTCCTGATTCTGCAGAGACAGAATGGGAAAATCCTTATTTCCTGCTGCACAATTATGTCTGTGAGATATGCTTTGCCAGAAGGCTGAAGATGATGCTCTAACGATATTGAGAGATATTTGGGACTGTCTAGGCAACAAACTGTCATATTTCTTTTTGGAAGCTGTTCTCCTATGCTTCCTACTCACTCAAATAATAACTTTATCCCTTCTTGTGTCTTTGATGGGGTTGAAGATATAATAGTTATAAAATTTCATTTGAACTTCAGTTGTTTAGAATTTAAAAGGATATTTTCAAGTCTAAATAAAATCCAGGTTTATAAATATAGGATATGATAGAAATTATTTAGGTTCAGAACTTTAGTACACCAAGATAGATAGATGATTTTTTTCTTCTTCAAGATTGCCTGATACAAATAGGCTAAACATTATGTGCATAACTTTTATATATGGTTTTCTTGATTGTTTCATATCTGTTCTTATTGTTTTTACTATATCAGTTAAAAATTTAGCCTTTTTTTTTAGACAAAAGGAGGGAATTGTTGGGATAGTGTTAAGCATTCTAAATGTTAATTAATTGGTCCTGCTTGGTGTCAGTTACTTACATTGACTCTGATTGGTTAAATAAAATGCTGAGGCCTGAGATTGGGCAAAGACAGAGAAAGGTGGGACTTTCTGAGATTAGAGCAGGAAGCCTGTGCTTTAGACAGAATTAAAGCATTCCAGCCAGCAGCAGGAAGAAGAATGATTCCAGCCAGTAGCAACAGGAAGGAGGCACACACCATGGGTTAGAAAAAGGAACCTCATTTCACATGGCTAGGAACATCGGCATATCATGGAGAATGGCAGTCCAAGGGGATGTATGTATATATGGAGTCATATTTGGGTAATAGAATTATGTGCTAGCTTAGCTGGGCTAGGATTGCACAATTCAGGCCAAGGCTTGTTAAAATCCACATGGTGTCTATGTACTCATTTGTAATGGATGGTTAAGGATTAGCTGCCGAACTAATTAAATATGATCTAAATACTGGTTTAATAATTTAATTAATTCTTTCTATAAATGGCACCCAATGCAATTTAATTAATTTTTTTACACACATACACACACACACACACACACACACACACACACACAAAGAAGGTAGTGTTGACATGAATTGTGACATGGATTGGAACATAAAAGCTCTGTGCTAAGTGAAAGTCAGACACAGAAGTCACATGTGATCTGTTTTATATTTATAAGAAACATGGCAGACAGTAAACCCATACAAGTAGGAATCAGATTTGTGGTCACCAAGGGTGTAAAGAGAAGCGGGTGAAAGGAACTGCTCAACAGCACTTCATACAGTATATACACTTAGAAGTCAACCTGTTAAATCAATGCTGAGAGTTATCAAATTGACTGAGTTTAAAGTTCAACTTAAAGAGTGTCTGAGTCCATTTTGCATTGTTATCACAAAATGTCAGAAGCTAGGTTGCTTTATTACAAAAGAAATCAAGAGAGGTTCATTTGGCTTATGATTTTAGCTGCCGAAAAGTCCAAACTGTATGGTATCTGGTGAAGGACCCCTTGACTACAGGAAAACATGTATGCAGGAGGTGATTAGCAGAAATTATCAGACTTGTTACTAACCACATGTTCATGAGAACTAATCTAGTACAAGACAGTACTGATCCATGAAGGTGGAACTCCCACAAAATAAGGAAAATTAATATAGGCTTTACCTTATAGAGACCCCATCACTCAACACTACCAGGGTGGATACCATATCTATAATGTAGCCAAGACTGTGATAGCCATGCACATATCCTCTTTTTGTTTGCATGCTCCTCTATCATGTGACTTTCTTCATTTGTTTGAATCTGGGCTTGCCTTGTAATCTGGCTGACAAGACAGAAGGGACAGCAGGCTGTGGCTTCTATGAACCATCATGACCCAGCCTCTTTCCTGATGAGCAACCACACAGAAACAAGGGGTCCAGAAAAACAGCCAGCACTAGCACAAGGTGGTGAGGGAAGCCGTGGGGACCACACAGCCGCTCATTCTATAATGTGAGTGAGAGAGGTGAGACCCCAGTAAATGTCTACCTGGTCCCAGACCAGATTGCTACTTGGGCTACTTTTTGTTGTTGTTGTTTTTAGCTATATTAGCTATAAGATAGAAAGAAATAAGATCTTTCTTACTTGATCCTTTATAGCTTTATGCATAAATATTCATTTGCATTTGTGTAAGGTTTCATTTATTTTTCCATAAAATGTTATATTGATATAACTTGCCTCCCAGCTTTTATTATGGAAAAGAAGGAATATTAAGTGATGTTGAAAGAATTTTTATAATAAATAATGAATAACTGCACACTTAGTGCCTAGAGTCTACAATTTTGATGCTATCACATTTGACATATTACGTTTTTCAAAGTAGGTCTGAAGAAACCAATAATCATACTGACATACATATCGTTAACTGGAATATTATAATGTATCAGAGCCATCAGTTTTGAGATATACATATACCTGTGTAGCCCAAATTCTACTACAATAAAGAATATTACAGTAATTCCAGAAAGTTATTTGATTCCTCTTTTTAATCAATCTGTCAGACAAGGGATATAACATGGTGGTAGAAATGCTGGCCTCACTGTCCCTGATACTATGGATTAAATCTTCAGTACTAAAAAAAAAAAAAAAAACCCATTATATGTAATAACTTCCCTCTCTTCCAGATGCCATTGCTGCTTAATTTTTCACTTTGATGTATGCAAATAAAAATACAATTTATACTGTCTCAATCTTTAAAGCTATATAGGTAGAAACAGGGAAATGGCATTCTACTTTTGTGACGAGGTCAATGAGAGAAACTGGTTGTTTACACACTAGACAGGGCTCTTTCATTTTCTTTACTCTGAGTGGCAATATGCTATGAGATGTCTTGTATGATGGAACACAAATTCATTTCCATGTTGACCTTGGGGAATCACACAAGGCCCAGTGGTGGTAAAAGGAACCAAGATTCTGTATTTCTTTCCTCATGTTATGTTTACTTCTCAAATTATTTGACATCTTGGCTGCTGTAAATAAAGTGACTTATTTCTATCATCTTCTTTAACAGTGGCTCTTTGGAATTGGTACTGTACTTGATGAAATATACTTCCAGTGGTCAAGGAAGGAAGCTTGAGGATCTTCTGCAAATGAGTCTACATCACTCCAGCCCACGGATCTGCACGTTGTCACAGCTTACCTTCATCTGAGAGTTCTTGTTTTCCTCTGCAACTATAGCCTTCTGAATTAAAACAGTCAGCTTCAAATTCTTCATTAAGTTGATCTGAAACTCAATCCTGGTCTAACCAGATACCTGGATATTCAATTAAATCAGCATCAAGCTCTGGACTTGACCATGTGTGTTCACATACTCATTTCTGCTGCTATTTCTAGGACACATCCATAATCACACGGGAGCTGGAGTTTAATTAGAATAAAGGGAAGCACATCAGATCTATCTATCTATCTATCTATCTATCTATCTATCTATCTATCTATCTATTGTCTGTCTATCATCTATCTATCTATCTATCTATCTATCTATCTATCTATCTAAAAATCTATCAATCTACCTTATTTGGTGACTTTTTAAGTTACATGTTCAGAGGTTATAACACAATAAGGATTAAAGGTTAAGTGACATGTAAAAAGTAAGTACAGATATTTAATATGTGGCCAGGTTCATTTATTTCTCTTGTCTTAAGGAATATAATATCCTTTTGTAAATTGTAGGGTGGCTTTATGAGGTGTGGATTAGCTGCTTTTCTGTTGCTGTGATAAAAGACCATGACGAAGAGCAACTTAAGGAAGAATGAATTTATTTTAGTTTATGGTACTTGAGGGTTTGAGTCCATAATGTTGGGGGTTGGGGGCATGTCAGCAGGAGCAAGAAGCTGAAAGATCACGTTGCACAGGAAACAGAGAGAATAGGAAGAGGGGTAAGACTCTAACTTCTCAAAGACTGTCCCTGTGAATGTCTCCTCCGGAGAGGCTCCAAGTCCTAAAGGTTCCATAACCACCTCAAAAATACCACCAATGGGAGGCCACAAGTTCAAATATGTGAGCCTATGGAGAACGTTTTTCATTTACGCCACCACAAAGTAAATTGCTTATGTAGAATAAGGCACAAGAAAAGAATGCTGACACAGTTAAACTCAAGTCCTCAAACCATTTTGGCCCTAAATAAGCAGTTTGTTCATAGCTTCCTTGTTTGAAAGTAATCCCTTCCAGATGCAGGCAATTTTGATCTAATCAGTTGTGTTAAAGTTTTTGTTCTTGTTGCTATTCTGTTTCTCAGACAGCACCTGTGTGCCACCTTGGCCATCACGTTAAAATTTTTCACTCCCAGCTAGATTCTGGAGCAAGGAGGTGTTTCCCCATGTCCTCTAAATTTTTCTAGTCTGTCATGTCTCGGCACTAGGGAGGATCATGTGGATGAGACCATTGTCTTAACTAATGGTTAAAGATTTAAAGATTAGTTTTCCATGTTTAAAAAAAAATCATAAAGACAGACTCATAGTGAATGCAGCCCTTGTTTCTCAGAGCTTCTGTTAATGTGCTCTTGGGAGTGAGTGAGCCATGTTAAAGTAAGCATTGGTATAGTATTTGCTTCCATTAGAGAAGAACACTGCACTGACCTTTCACAGTGTGGCTTGCTTAGTCATTATTTTTCTGATGTAAACTATGCATTTTTCAGTTTTGAGTCACTACAGATAAAATGATTGTGAAGATCCATTCTTCCTGTATTTTCTTAACATGATATTGATATACTCTGCCGCCTTCCTTTAGGTTATTGTCTGTTTTATATTTGTTCCTGTCCTTTTATATTGAACAGTTTAGTGCTATTATATGAAATCAGTTCTTTGCTTTCAAATTTAGCCTCTGGCAAGTTCTTACAACAGGAGTAGAAGGCAGCTAGAGCCTTCATGAAAATATAGGAATGGCCTCTCACCCAGTTGCTAATATTGCCGCTTTCTGAAACCCTTTGAGCAGGGTTCCTACAGTCTGCGTTGCTCTCAGCACGGCCCTCTTCCAGGCTCCTACAGAGAATGATACTTTAAGCTCTGCGTATGGCATTCCACTGCTGGTTTAGTTCAAATTTCTCCAAGGTAGCTTATGGAAGAGTTTATGTGGGTTTATGGTTCCAGAGGGATGAGAGTCCATTATGCCAGTGAAGCACAGCAGCAAGTGGCAGGCATGGTGGCAGCAGGAGGAAGCCAAAGATCACATGTCTAACCAGAAGCATGAAGCAGAGAGCAACCAGGAAGTGGGAGGGTCTACAAACACTCAAAGACAGACCCCAGTAACAACTTCCTCTAGTAAGTCTCCACCCCCAAAATGTTCTACAACCTCCTCAAACAGCACTGAATCCTAGGGGACCGGTGTTCAAATATCTGAGCCAATGGAGGATATTCTCTTTCAAACTACCACAGTCTTTTTCCTTGTAATAGTTTATAGTTGCGGGTTGTTTTCTTTTATTCATTCTGAAAACCAGTTTGAATATACAGTCTATTCAGAGTTACATAACTCTTGGTATTTTAGTATTTGGTATTTAAATTCTTAGGTTTGCATCTGCAATGTCACTGTTATAACTTAATAAGGGGTAGCAGGGTTGTGGAAGGAAGCTAACTTAAGGTCACCCTTTATAAGCACTTCATTAGACTATGGGGCCCTTAATGGGGAGAACATGCCTTCAGGTTAGGAGTGTCATTAGTTCATTAGGAGAGAGAGTTTCCTTGTGTGGCACATAGGGGAGGTACAGGTGAGCACAAGACAGGAGGAAAGAGCTTTCAAATGCCTAGAACGAAGAGGACTTTTGATAAGTTTCAACAGGGTGGGGGGGGAGGCAGGCAAACATCATACCATGTGGTCTAGCCTGGACTACATACTAAGTGGCACAGAGTCAGATACTTGGTGAGATCATAAACTAATAGCTTCAAAGAGGAGGGGCCAGGCTTCTTTTCCCTGCTCTTTACCCTAATCTGACGTTCTGCTAGTTCTTTGTCCTAAAGGATAGGCTGCAAGTGTGTGGCCTGATTTCAGGGTTAGGGTATGGGGAGACAAAGCTAGAAGCGCTGAGACGGACAGCTGCTGTGCATTTTCTATTTATCTGATTCTTTCACGATTCTTTTCATCTGTTTTTAGAACAGGTAATTTATTATTCTCAGTTCCCTCCTGTGTCTGACCACAGTCATATGTTGTTGCTATTCCTCTAGTGATTTCTGCAGAGACCATTTTATACTCTATTGACATATCTGAGTTGAAATGGTTGTTATTAATCTTATCTCTTCCAGACAATTCAAAATTACAACTATCCCTCTTTCCACCGTTTTTAATGTAGTGTGTGTGTGTGTGTGTGTGTGTGTGTGTGTGTATGGTGTGAGTGTGTATCATATGTGTATGCTGCCTGTGAATGCCAGAAAAGGACATCAGATCCTTCTGGGGCTGGAGTTATAGGGGAGTCATTAACTAATGACTAATTTTCATGTCCTGGGAACCAAACGTGGTTCCTCTGCAAGAACAGCATGTGCTCTTAACCACTGAGCTGCCTCTCTAGTCCCAGCCCTATAATCGATTACCTATTTAAACCTCCAATGCTGTTGCTTCATCCTGTTGGTGTCCTGTGGGTTTGTGACATATTTCCCATTCTGATAGTCTAATCTCTTCTCCATCTCTGAGTGCTCATGTACTTTCCTCTGCTTAAAGCACACCCTTCAGTATCCTCTTCAGTGTGGGTCTATTACTGTTGATTCTCTCAATTTTTGTTTGTCAAAACCTTTTTTGGACATTTGGCTGTCCTTTCTGAAGGATATTTTCTCTGGTAATACTGGGTTAACATTTGTTTTATGTCAGGAGTCTTTTGTTTCCTGGCCTTTCCTTGTTTGGCTCTCTGCAGAAAATGGCTGAAGTCAGTCTACCTGTATAGCATACAAGGATACTGTGTCCTTCATTCTCGTTTTACTGCTTCTGGAGTTCTTCTTCTTCTTCGTCTTCTTCTTCTTCTTCTTCTTCTTCTTCTTCTTCTTCTTCTTCTTCTTCTTCTTCCTCTATTTTTTTTAGACGGGGTTCTCTGTGTAGCCTTGCCTATCCTGGACTCTGTAGACCAGGCTGGCCTTGAACTCACAGAGATCCACCTGCCTCTGCCTCCCAAGTGCTGGGATTAAAGGCGTGCGCCACCACACCTGGCTTGGACTTTTTCTTTATCATTTCTTTTAGCATTTATTTCTATGAAGTATTTAAAATTGCATTGATTTCTACTAATATTTATCTCTCAAAATGGTAATGATATTTCCTGAATTCTATGGGTATTACATGTTATAATAGGAAAAAACAATGAAACAATAGCATTGGTTGGTTTGGGAAAAGGAAGCTGTCTCATGAGTCCCTTCATGAAAATGCACTTTATTAGGAGAAAGGGTCTCAAAGCCACTATTTAACCTCCAGATGGGAGGAAGATATGTGGAGATAAAAACATGATGGAGGGCTGGAAGAAGCAGAGGCTTTACTTCAAAACCTGGGGTGGAGCTTCATTAAGGGTGAGAAAGGGTTTTGCTAATTTTCTCTTTAATTGTACTGAAGTATGTTTTGTTTGTACTTTTGTCATTATTGCTGTAGAATTCCCACATAATTCTCTTACAAAATGAGAAATAAGAATTTTAAAAGGGAGTCTTTAACCAATAAGGTGATGCTTTGAGGGAAGCAGACTAACACGTTGTTACCATGGCAACACTTTTATAACTCAGGGCTCAGAATCATTTCCTGAAGAAGCCCAGGTTATCTAATTCTCACACTTTAATTCTGATAATCTTTTTCCATGCTTTATGTTTGAAATCTGATTCATTACCAGTCATATTTTGATCATTTTTTGCATGTATATCCACTAGCTATCATTATGTTAGCTGCTAAAGAGGACTAACAGTGTTAAGGGAAAACTCTTCTATCAGCCCTGTCTCTTCCTTTATGTTCAGGTCAAATTTTAGGCTGCAAGGCATGCATACCCAGAGGTACCTGTCCACCAAAATTACGCCTACTATTTTTCTTTGGATTTTTTTTTAACCTTAAGATGAGTATGTTCAGGAATGTAAAGCTTTCATGAGTTTGTTCAGGCTTGGATCATCTCCTACTAAACATATCTAGGCTATCTAAATAGCATACCCATGATCCTTAAGTTTGCTAAGGACTTTGATTTTCCTTGCCTGATCCCAGTCAGAAGACTTCCTTACTCCTTTAAATCTTGACTGTGCTTGTTCGGTTTTGTGATTGCCAAGATGAGAGCCCATTGCACTTGGTAGCAATTTGTCATTTGATAAAAGTACTAAGATAAGTTTCTAAGAGAACAAGATGAGCTCCAGCAGTCTCTAGACCCATTTCTAAACCGAATAGAAACAATTTGTGACTTCAAGAAATTCTGGATTTTTTTTTGTTGTTGTTGCTGACAACAGACACAGTCCTCACTCCAAAGGATAAAAGAGTTTATTCCAGACCTAAATATAAATGATCATGGTCTAGGATAACAGAATCAGTTTATTACAAATGCCATGTTCCAACAAGGCAACAATTTCATGAACTCATAGTAGCAAAGCAAGTCATAAACTAGCACACTTTTCTAATACATTGATGGGCACATGTGGTGGTTTGAGTGAAAATGGCCCTCATGCTTAATCTCCAGCTGATGAACTGTTTAGAAGGGTTAGGAGGTGTGGTGTTGTAGGAGGAGGTGTGGTGTTGTAGGAGGAGGTGTGTCCTTGTTGGATGAGGTGTGTCCTTGTTGGTGAAGGAGGGTCGATGGCAGTGGGTTTTGAGGTTTCAAAAGCTCATGTCAGGCCTAGTATCCCTCTGCCTGTTGCCTGCGAATCAGGATGTAAAGTTCTCAACTCCGATGCCATGCGTGTCTGCTTCTCTGCATGACAATAACACACCAAACCTCTGAAACTGTAAGCAAGCTCTCAATTAAATGTATCCCTTTATAAGAGTTAATTTGACCATGGTGTCTCTGCACAGCAATAAGACAGTAAGGAAGACAGCACATCAGGTAGGCAGATTATAACAAAGTGAGGGAAACTCAAGTTTAGGCGTTAGATGCTTAAAGCCCTAATTCTTAGCTTTTTGATTGGTGGAAACTAGGGGTCTCTTCATATATTCCAAAGGATTTAGCTAGTGGTCACAACAGACACTGGGTCATGTATAAAAGAGGACAATAAATGGCTACTAAGGAAACTAGAGATACATCCAAGATAATTTGGCTCTGGACTTGCAGCATTTCAGCCTCTCTGTGTCACTGAAGTTCTAATCAGCCATGTCTCTTTTGTAGTCACAGCTTCGTTCCTGTAACTGTCCTTCACAGATCCCAGATGACACTATTCTCAATGAATCAGACAAACAGAGGCTGGATAGGGATGTTCTTCTTTTTTTAAAAATAATTTTCCTGCAGTTTTGGAGGCTGATGCAGGGTAACCTTAAATCCAAGGCCTCCCAAGTCCATCTAGTGAGACCTTATCTCAAAACAGAGCTAAATTGATGTGACTCGCCTAGCATGTTAGGCCCCTGGGTTCAGTCCCTAGTACTTCAAATAAACAAAGTAACAACAATGATGATCCTCTTTGTAAACACACAGCATGACACACACTTAGTTTGCCTCTTACTGCACACATTCTAATTCTGGTTATGAACTGGGGGGAACAGGTGGAGGTGCAAAGCTAATCACTGGTAACCATATCATTTGGGTCTACTCATTAGTTTCCTAGTGCCATCTTGTTGATGATGATAAGAGGCATTGCCCATTTGTTGTATGTTTTCCCGTGTGTAAAAGAAGTTGGCGAACTGGCTGCAGGCTCATTGTCAGGGCCTCTGTCACCAGAGCCCCTTGAGTAATCTCCATAACTAGAATCATCTGAGGTAGAGATACACAGCCATCTGGTGGTACCTCATCCTCATCTTCAAATACAGTTCTGGACCTTGTGGCCTCCTGTGTGACAGCCAGTTCTGAGGCTCCTCTTCACTTGGGCAAGGCTGGGAAGAAGGACGAAGCCAGATTTATTTGTGGGACTACGTTTCTTTTCAGGCTTCTCCTTCGTGACTGTGGAATAAAGGGTATATTCATTAGTAAAAGGCATTGTAGACAAGTGCAATTTCCCAATTTTCGCCAATAAAGATTTTCATCCTCTTAGACAAGAATTGAAGTGATTTCAATAGTCCCATACATCTCCAAGTAGAGGAGTATTGATAGGAGGAAGTGGCACTCCCAAAGTTCCTGAAAGAGCTTCTGAGCTACTTAGCAGGGGGATTATCCACTGTAGGACCCATGTAGGCAAGCTAGAAAGGGTCAACAAGAGGGTCTACCACAAGTATGAGTGTAGCCTGGAACTGTTATGTTCCAGGCTAGTCAGGGCTACATGGTGAAACCCTGTCTCAGAAACACCCCTGGGACAGCGAGATAGCTGAGCTGCTAACAACACATGCTGCACAGACCTTGCAACCTGAGTTCTATCCTCTGATTTCACTGTGGAAGGCAATAACTGACTCCTGAAGACTATCCCCAGACCTCCCCAGGTTTGCCATCACACACACACACACACACACACACACACACACACACACACACACAC
>CAJQZJ010000077.1:695624-719959 GCA_907164525.1 Lophiomys imhausi
GTACTGGGAATACAGTGTTGCACCCAGCTTGTTATGTGAGTACTGGGTATACAAACTGAGGTCTCCATGCTTGCAGGAGAAGCACTGTAGCAACTGTGCCATCTCCTCAGGTCCCTGAGCATATTTTTTTCCATCTAAAATAAAATTGTGAGAATTTCTGTCTTTAAATACCTTTTGGAGAAACTATGGAGTATGTTGGCATATATACCATCTTCATCATAACCATTTTTCTGTGACTGTATACTTCTACAAGTTTGAAAATGGGTTATATATCACAGATTTCACATTTTTATGCTCTTTCCACATTTAAACTTTTTTGATGATTTTTTTTTAAAGACTTGCTACAGAGCCCTGACATTCCTGGAATTTACTATGTAGACAAAGCTGGCCTCATTATCACAGAGATCTACCCTTCTGAGTGCTGGAATTGAAGTCATGTGTCACTACACCTGTCCCTTTATTTGAGTTTTGTGGCACTTAGGGGTTGAACATGCTCCTTGACTACCACAGAGTTACCAATCCCTGCCCATCTACTCATGATTAAGTTTTAATTCTATTATGCTGGTTCTTAAAACCTATGTGGTCATCTTCTTTTCTAAGCTTAGTATTTTTATTATTTTATTTTATTAGCTTAGAAAACAAACTTATATTTAATATCAAATTAGATAAAAATGTAAAGAATAAAAATATGGGGCACTAAATATAAGAATTGTCAAATTAGAGTGCTATCCCCCGAACACCACTGTCCTGACCCTGCTCCACTGGAGGTCACCAGGTCTGATACACCAGGAACATCCAGTGCCTTTGTTGGGACTGGCTCCACCTGGGGTCACCGGGCCTGCAACTTCAGAAATATCCAGGTTGGATCTCTTCTCTCCCCTACTTTAACATGTCCCTGCTCTGCCCAGTGCTCTGGACCTGCCCAGCTGCCCTGAGTGGAGTGCTGTCCCCCGAGGGACTTTGTCCCTACCCTGCTCCACTGGAGATCACCAGGCCCTATATATCAGGAACACTCAGATTAGATATCTTTTCCCCCACCCAAATCCCCTGCCTGCCCAGTACCCTAGGCCACAGCCAGCTGCCCTGAGCTGAGTGCTGTACTTCAAGTACCATTTTCTGGACCCTGCTCCACGGGGGGTCACCAGGCCTGATATACAAGGAACATTCATCTTCATTGTTGGGCCACCACTCTACTGGCCTCCACAAGATCAGATACACCAGGAACATCCAGGTTGTCACTAGGCCTACTGCATCAGGTACATCCAGAATTTCTTGGGACACAACCAGTTGCCCTGAGCTGTGTGCTGTACCTCTGAGCTCCACTGTTCAGGCACCCTCCACTGGCCTCCACCAGTCCTGCTGCATCAAGGACACGGGGCATGGTGCACAGGGACATCCAGGGACAAGCTGATAGCCCTCTTAGCTAAATGCCAGTGTAAGGACACAATCAACAAGGACCAGGGCAATATGGCACATTCAGAGCACAAGCTATACTACTACGGCAAGCTCTAGATATCCTGAAACAACTGATGCACAAGAAAATGACCTCAGATAAAACCCTGCAATGATGATAGAGGCCTTAAAAGAGGAAATGAGCCGGGCGTGGTGGCACACACCTTTAATCCCAGCACTCAGGGTACAGAGGCAGGTGGATCTCTGTGAGTTCAAGGCCAGCCTGGTCTACAAAGTGAGTCCAGAACAGCCAAGGATACACAGAGAAACCCTGTCTTGAAGAACCAAAAAAAGAAAAAAAAAAGAAAGAAAGAAAAGAAAAAAAAAGAGGAAATGAATAAATTCCTTAAAGAAATACGAGAAAATTCAATAAAACAGGTGAACAAAATGAATAAATCCCTTAAGGAAATACAGGAAAATTCAATCAAACAAGTGAAGGAAATGAATAAAACTGTCAAAGACCTGAAAATGGAAATAGAAGCAATAAAGAAAATGCAAAGTAAAGGAATCCTGGAGATCGAAAACCTAAGGAAGAGAAGCAGAACTACAGACACAAGCATCACCAATAGAATACAAAAGATAGAAGAGAGAATCTCAGGCCTAGAAGATACAGTTGAAGAAATTAATACATTGGTCAAAGAAAATGTTAAATCTAAAAAGTTCCTGACACAAAACACAAAAAAAAATCTGGGACACTATGAAAAGAGTAAACCTAAGATAGAAGAAGGAGAAGACTCCCAGCTCTAAGGCCCAGAAAATATTTTCAATAAAATCATAGAAGAAAAATTCCACAACCTAAAGAAGGAGACGCCTATAAACATACAAGAAGCTTACAGAACACCAAATAGATTGGATCAAAAGAGAAATTCCTCCTGCCACATAATAACCAAAACACTGAAATACAGAACAAAGAAAGAATATTAAAAGCTACAAGGCAAAAATGCTAAGAAACATATAAAGGCAGACCTATCAGAATTACACCCAACTTCTCAATAGAGACTCTAAAAACCAGAGTGGCCTGGGAAGATATCTTGTAGAACCTAAGAGATCACAGATATCAGCCCAAACTACTATACCCAGCAAAACTTTTAATCACTATAGATGGAGAAAACAAGATATTCCAAAACCAAACTTGAACAATACTTATTCACAAACCCAGCCTTATGGAAGATACTAGAAGAAAAACTCCAACCCAAGGAGGCTAAGTACACCAAAGGAAACACAAGAAATAAATAACCCCAAAACCAAAAGGAAAACACACACACACACACACACACACACACACTCACACACACAACCCACACACACACAACCACCACAAACATCAAAATAACAGGAGTTAGCAATCATTGGTCTCTAATATCTTTCAATATCAATGGATTCAATTGCCCAATAAAGACACAGGAGGCTAACAGAATGGATGCAAAAGCAGGATCCATCATACTGAAGCAAACACACCTCAGCAATAAAGATAGACCTTATGTCACAGTAAAGGAATGGAAAAAGATTTTCCAAGCAAATGGACCCAAAAAGTAAGCTGCAGTAGCCATTCCTGTATCTAATGAAATAGACTTTCAACTAAAATTAATCAAAAGATGGGGAAGCACACTTCATACTCATCAAAGGAAAAATACACCAAGATGATGTCTCAACTCTGAACATTTATTCCCCAAATGCAAGGGCACTCTCATTTGTAAATGAAACAGTACTAAATCTTACATCCCACATTGAACCCCACACATTAATAGTGGGAGACTTCAACACCCTACCCTCACTATTGGACAAATCAGTGAGACAGAAACTAAACAGAGAAATAATGAAACTAAGACATCTCATGAATCAAATGGACCTAGATATATCAACAGAACATTTCATCCAAACACAATAGAATATACCTTCTTAGCACCTCATAGAACCTTCTCCAAAATTGACCATACTTGTACACAAAGCAAGTCTTAACAGACAAGAAAACTAAAATAACCCCTTGCATCTTATCAGATCACCATGGATTAAAGCTGGGCTTCAACAACAGAAAGCCTACAAACTCATGGAAACTGAACATCTCTACTCAGTGACCTCTGGATCAGGGAAGAAATAATGAAATCAAAGACTTTTTAGAACTCAATGAAAATGGAGGCACAACATATCCAAACTTATAGGTCACAATGAAAGCAATGCTAGGAGGAAAGTTCATAGCAGTAAGCACCTTCATAAAGAAATTGGAGAAATCTCATACTATCAGTTTAAAAGCACATCTTAAAGCTCTAGAACAAAAAGAAGTAAACACATCCAAGAGGAGTAGATGGCAGGAAATAATCAAACTCAGGACTGAAATCAATAAATTAGAAACATAGAACAATACAAAACAAATCAATGAAACCAAGAGCTGATTCTTTGAGAAAATCAACAAGATAGATAGATAAACCCTTAACCAAACTAAAAGGCAGAGAGACAGTTTCCAAATTAACAAAATCAGAAATGAAAAGGGGGGGCATAACAACAGATACTGAGAGAATCAAAATAATCATAAGGTCTTATTTCAAAAGCTTGTATTCCACAAAGTTGGAAAATCTAAATGAAATGGATGATTTCCTTGATAGATTTCACTTACCAAAGTTAAATCAGGATCAGGTAAACAAATTATATTTTTCATTGTGAGCCTAGCCTTTAATGGCTGAGTCACCTCTCTAGCCCCAGGTAAATAATTAAACAATCCCACAACTCCTAAGGAAATAGATGTAGTCATTAAAAAGTCTCTCAACCAAAAAAAAAAAAAAAAAAAGCCTTGGACCAGATGGGTTTTGCACAGAATTCTACCAGACCTTCAAAGAGTTAATACCAATATTCCTCAAACTCTTCCACAAAATAGAAAAAGTAGGAACACTCCCACACTCATTCTATGAGGCCACAGTCACCCTGATAACTAAACTACACAAAGACTCAACAAAGAGTTTCTTTCAGACCAATTTCCCTCATGAACACTGATACAAAAATACTCAATAAAGTACAGACAAACCGAATCCAAGATTACATCAAAATATCATCCACCATGATCAAATAGGTTTCATCACAGGAATGCAGGGATGGTTCAACATATAAAAATCCATCAATGGCCAGGCGGTGGAGGTGCAAGCCTTTAATCCCAGCACTTGGGAGGCAGAGGCAGGCGGATCTTTGTGAGTTCGAGGCCAGCCTGGTCTACAAAGTGAGTCCAGGACAGCCAGGGCTATGCAGAGAAACCCTGTCTCGAACCACCCCCTCCAAAAAAAAAATCCATCAATGAAGTCTACCATATAAACAAACTGAAAGAAAAAAAAATCACATTATCATCTCATTAGATGCTGAGAATGTCTTCAACAAAATCCAACACTCCTTCATGATAAAAGTCTTGGAGAGATTGGGAATACAAGGCCTATACATAATAAAGGCAATAGCCAACATTAAATTAAATGAAGAGAAACTCAAAGGAATTCCACTAAAATCAGGGACAAGACAAGGCTATCCACTCCATGTCTATACAACATTTTACTTGAAGTTCTAGTTAAAGCAATAATAAGACAATTAAAGGAGATCAAGGGGACACAAATTGGAAAGGAAAAAGTCAATGTATCTCTGTTTGCAGATAGTAGTATAGTATGCATAAGTGACCCCCAAAATTCTATCAGAGAATTCCTACAGCAGATAAATGTCTTCAGCAAAGTGGCTGGATACAAAATTAACTTAAAAAGAAAACAGTAGCCTTCCTTTATATAAACAATAGACAGGCTGAGAAGAAATTTGGAAGCAACGTCCTTCAAAATAGCCATAAACAATATAAAATATCTTGGAGTAACTCTATTCAACCAAGCGAAAGACCTGTATGACAAGAACTTCAAGTCTTTGAAGAAAGAACTTGAAGAAGATATCAGAAGATGGAAAGATCTTTCATGCTCATGGATGAGTAGGATTAGCAGAGTTTACTATGTTAATGGTCATCTTACCAAAAATAATCTACAGATTCAATGCAATTTTCATCAAAAATCCAAGCATAATTCTTTACAGACCTTGAAAGAACAATCCTCAACTTTATATGGAAAAATAAAAAGCCCACGATAGCGAAGACAGTCCTGTACAATAAAAGAACCTCTGGAGGTATCACCATCTCTGACTTCAAGTTTTACTACAAAACAATAGGAATAAAAACTGCATGGTACTGACATAAAAACAGGCAGGTTGACCAATGGAATTGAATCGAACACCCAGAAATAAACCTAAACACCATACAATGGAAAAAAAGAAAGCATCTTCAAAATATCATGCTGTTCTAGCTGGATGTCTGTATGTAGCAGAATGCAAATAGATCCATATTTATCACCCTGCACAAAGTCCAAGTCCGAGTGGATCAAAGACCTCAACATAAAACAAGATACACTGAATATAGAAGAGAAAGTGGGGAAAAGCCTTGAATTCATGGGCACAGGTGACAACTTTCTGAACAGAACACCAATAGTTCAGGCACTAAGATCAACAATTAATAAATGGGACCTCATGAAACTGCAAAGCTTCTGTAAGACTAAGTATACCATCATTAGAACAAAACGGTAGCCCCCACAGATTGGAAAAAGATCTTCACCAACCCCACATCTGACAGAGGGCTAATATCCAAAACATATAAAGTGCTCAAGAAACTAAACACCAATAAATCAAATAATCCAAAAAAATGGGGTACAGAGCTAAGCTGAAAATTCACTACAGAAGAATCTCTAATGGCTGAGAAGCACTTAAAAAATGCTAACACCTTTAGTCATAAGGGAAATACAAATCAAAACAACTCTGAAATTACATCTCACACCTGTCAGAATGGCTAAGATCAAAAACTCAAATGACAGCACATGCTGGCAAGGGTGTGGAGAAAGGAGAACACTCCTCCATTGCTGGTGAGAGTTCGCACACTTGTACGACTATGGAAATCAGTCTAATGATATCTTAAAAAACTTGGAACAGCTCTACCTCAAGACCCAGCATACCTCTCTGGGGCATATATCCAAAAGATTCTTCACCGAACCACAAAGACATCAACTCAACAATGTTCATAGCAGCTTTATTTGTAATAGCTAGAAACTGGAAACAACCCAGATGTCCCTCAACTGAAGAATGGATAAAGAAACTGTGGTACATTTACACAATGAAATACGACTTAGCTGTGAAAAACAAGGACATCATGAAATTTGCAGGCAAATAGATAGAACCAGAAAAGATCATCCTGAGTGAGTTAAACTAGACCCAGAAAGACACATATAGTATGTACTCACTCACTCATAAGC
Organism: Lophiomys imhausi; assembly: GCA_907164525.1. Lineage (NCBI taxonomy): Eukaryota > Metazoa > Chordata > Mammalia > Rodentia > Muridae > Lophiomys > Lophiomys imhausi. Next base: position 702,380 of record CAJQZJ010000077.1, read on the forward strand.
GGATATTAAGCCCAGGATAACCATGGTACAATCCACAGACCCAAAAGAACTAAGTAACAAGGAGGACTCAAGGGAGGCTGCTTGAATCCCACGAACTAGGGGACATAAAATAGACATCAGAAGCAGATGGAGTGAGGGAACTGGGAACCTAACATAATGGTCATCTGAGAGGCTTCATCCAGCAGATAATGGAAACAGATGCAGAGTCCCACAGCCAAACACTAGGTGAAAATCAGGGAGTCTTGTGGAAGAGTTAGGGGAAGGACTGAGGGAACTGGAGGGGTCAAGGACACCACAGGAAGACCAACATAACCAATTAACCCAGACACAGGGGGCTCATAGAGACTGAGCCACCAACCAAAGAGCATGCAAGGAGTGGTCCTAGGCCCACTACACATATGAAGCTGACGGACTGCTTGGTCCTCAAGTGGATCCTGTAACAATCGGAGAGGAGACTGATTCTGACTTGGATGCTGTTGCCTCCCTCTGGATCCCATTTTCCTAGCAGTTTGTTTTGCCTCAGTGAAAGAGAGGGTACTTCGTCTTGATTTGATTTGATGTGCCAGAGTGGGTTGGTACTGGATGGGTGGGGGTATAAGGGAAGTGAGTGGGACAGTGGGACTGGGAGTAGATGTAAAATAAATAAATTAATGAAGAAAAAAAAGGAATTGTAAAATCCAATAGAAATATATTTGTTTTATCTTTACTTTCAGATTATTTGTAACATGCTGTTTCATACATTCTTTACAACTAAATACAAATATTAGCTTTATAGAAAACTCCTCTATCGCCAATAGCTCTTTCTCAAACAATTGGCAAGATGGCTGATTAGTCCCATTCAGTGCAAAAGCTAACAAAATTATGAAAATATTTTCCACCTTGATTTAATAAAATGACTTTTTAACTGGTCAGTGTTGTTGTCACTGTCTGTAATCAGTTACTGAGTTAGGGATAGGCAATAAAAGCCACACACTGGGCTACATCTTTCTCTTAATGTTGGACCTATGCTGATGACTAGATAAAGGAGCGCAGGTTGAGTCAGGCCTGCGGAGGCTTCTAGAGTTATTAGAATAAGCTCTGATCATACAATCTGAAGGGAAAGATCTCAGGCTTATCACTTAATTAACATGTGGTCTTTGGTATCAACTCCCCACATCTAAGAAGGACCTAACATTTTCTCTTAACTTATTCATAAACATTAAGAGAATCCTTAATAAGAACACTTTGCAATTAAAAAAAATTGCATGCTAATTTGTTAATGTGTTGGGGACAATCCCTGCTGGTAAGCACTTTGACACCAGGGCTCCCACTGCCCCTATAGGTGCAGTAAGATTCCAAAATGAGGACAATTATGCTGCTCGGCCATGTTGTATCCAGTTGCTTGGCTTCTAAGGCCACCACAGAACTTATTTGGTGATGCACCAGGATATCCTCATTTGTTCAGATTCACAGGCTGTATTTGGTTTTTCTACCCACCACCCATCAAACATGTGAACTTTATTTCACTGAGCTAAACATACACATCCGGAATATCCTTGAAAATATGTGCTGAAATAATTTTAGGTTTCAAACGTTTTGGGGGGTACAGAGAAGTGATTAAAACCAAACTCTGTGTGTGTGTGATTAGAGTGCTCTGTGGGGTGCACGCAACTTACTCTGTCATGTTGAACGTGACCCTTCTTCTTCCCCTGAATGCCACCGCTCTCTATCATCGATTCTCTTTGTGCATCAGAGCCAATGAGTGGAAGGAATCTTAGACTCATGGGACTTGGTACCTGCAAGCCACAGACAGAGTCAAACACAATGAAAGAGTTTACCCCTGACATGCAAACCTGAGGTGGGGATACCACATGAGAGGTGCATGCGCTTCAAGCTACACGCCCCCTTTCAGATACCCATTGTCTTCCCTGCCTTTCTTTCTACCTGTGTTAGTTTGGTTTGTCTTATTTTACTTTTTTAAATTAAAAAACATTTTTTTTATGTGTATGGGTGTTCTGCCTGCATGTGTATCTGTGTACCATGCATGTTCTTGGTATCTTCAGTAGTCAGAAGATGGTGCTATGTACACTGGAACTGGAGTTACAGGAAGTTGTGAGCTGCCACGTGGATGCTGGGACTTAAACCCAGGTCCCTGGAAATGCAGCAAATATTCTTAACCAGTAAGTCATCTCTTCAGGTCCTTATTTTTGATTTTTTTTTGAGACTGATTTATGTATTTGAAGCTGGCCTTGAACTCCACACCCTTCTTCCTCTGCCTTCTCAGTGCTGGGAATATAGGTGTGTGTTACCCTACTGTTAATTTAGTGTGTGTGTCATATGTGTGCACTCATGTTTGTGGAAATTTTCTTCCTGATCAGTCTCTGCTTTTTTTGCTGATACAAGGTAACTGGAGCTTGCCAGTTTGGGCTGGTCTTAGCCATTCAGCTTACCTACTAGATTCTCTGCCTTTGCCTCCTAAACACTTGGATTACAGATGAGCTGCCTCAACTTCCCAGCTTTTATGTGAATTCTAAGCATCTGAATCTTGGTCGTCTTGCCTGTACGACAAATGTTTTATCCACTAAGACCTCTCCCCAGCACCCCCGTCCTTTAGGTTTTGAGGTCCAGTCTCGCACTGAACCTCGAGCTCATTGATTAAACTAGGACAGTTGGTCAAGAATCCCAGGGATTTTTCTGCTCCTGCCAGAGTCCACATGCACTGTATTATGCTCAGTTTGTGTGTGTGTGTGTGTGTGTGTGTGTGTGTGTGTGTGTGTGTGCTAGGACCCAAACTCAAGTCCTAAACTCAAGTCCTTACACTTGTATGACAAGCACTTTAAAGACTGAACCATCTCCCCAATCCTTACTGTTAATTGATAATCACTGTTGTAAGCATCATTGGCTGTTACCTACTGCAATGAACATATCCTTAGAAAGATAAATAATGCTTAAGATCCATGTTGAGATTAAGTTGACATATTGGTGTTTGGTTTATTATTTCTTGGTTGTATTCATTAGTTACTTAACACTGGTTCCCTGAGGCGGAGACTTGGACTAGAGATTTGATGACTATTGGACAGATAGCGGCATAAACACAGTGGTGGAGGATTCAGCGATGCTCATGCCTTCTGTAATATGGGGACAGCATGGGGAGAAAGATAGAAAACAGGGTCCAAAAGTCTGTCAGAGCCAGATCATAGAAAGTGTGGGTGCTATTCTAAGTCATCTGGATTTTACCCTGAAGGTATGGGCCACTAAGGAAAAGCACAAAGTCACTCTTACGTGCAATGGGAGAGGTGAGCAATTCAAGCTACTCAAATACATGACCCAAGACTTGCCTGGGATGGGACCCAGTACATTTATGGAAGCATCCACAGGTTGATTGTATCAGCAATGAGAAGTCAGATTTTGTATTGTCCTGTTATGGCCCTAGTTCTAGAAACTTCCGACTTACCCTATATATAGGCAGAGATCCAAAAACAATTCCTGCTTCTCTGTTTTCTGTCATGAAACCTTCCAAAGCATACCGGCGAATCTATAAAACAGAGCAATGGTCTTTCAGAAAGGACATGTTATAGCCATCAAAATACTGGGGTCAAACCTGACTCACTAATGCAAGATCTTAGGCAAGTCTTCTGTTGATGATGAATTTAGGAAAAGTGACTACCCCAATGGAAGTTCGACTCTCGTGGTATTATTAGTACTGTAAACCATATATCAAAAGGAAATTATCAGCAAACTGACTAGTTTAATCAGAGACTCCAACTGAGATGCAACTTAACTGGTATTGAAGACTTTTCTTTCACTGCACAAGTGAGGTAGGAAGATAAGAAGGAAAGAGAAGAAATTTGGGATATTAAATTGTTTCAAGGACTCTATAAAGCTTTTCTAAGGATTTTAACCAATTGATTTAATATTTCAGTTACACCTCACTTTTGGTTTGTTTTGTGTGTGTATGCATGTCTCTCTCTCCCTCCCTCCCTCCCCTCTCTCTGTGTGTGTGTTGATTTTTGAGACAACTCTCTCTTTGTAGCCTAGGGTGGCCTAGAACTCACTATGTAGTCCAAGCTAGCCGTCTGACCAGCATTCTTATGCCCATCTTCTGAGTTCCTATCTACATAGCAGGGCATGGCTATTTTCAGCTGTGTCAGATACTGTCACATTGATCTACAGTGACTTTCTGCCAACTCATATGACTGCCACCAGAAGAATACTCTTTCTGGTATCACCAGACTCTTTATTTAGAGCCTGGGAGGTCTGAAATGGAATCCCACAGCATTGTTGGTGCACATTTCCCTGTGTACTGAAGAGGTTAGGTGTCTCTTCATGTTTGGCATGTACTTTTTCTTTGGTGAAATACTCAAGTTATAAACAGCCTTTGGACTCCTTTTCCCTCATTTATGTTTCAGAGGTTTTTTTTTCTCATGTTCCAGATATCAACCATTGCTAGTTTATGAATGTTCTGAAGATGGGATGAGTTAGTTAAGTTAGTTAAGATGAACTGCACTTTAGGGGACAGAAAGCTCAGGAAGCCTGTTAATGTGACTGCTTGATAGGGAGGCAGTCTTGGACTAGAGGTTAATTCAGGCAATGTGCTTGCTTTAATTGTGGGTGAGCCACAGGGAATCAACTTTAATTGCACTGTAAACAAAATGAGCCCGTGAATGTACACTGATCTCCAGGGATGTCTACATCCCATTTCCCACCCTCCACCTTAGGATACTGTGCATGGACTTTACTTCTGAGGGCAGAGGTTCTTCTGATTTAACTAAGTGCCCCAGTGCGATCATGTGATTCTTCAGAAATACATAACCTTCCCCACTGAGTCAGGGGACTCTGTGACCACATGCCCAGAGAGAACTTGCATTACTGACTTTGATGATGAAGGGAGGGGTACACAAAGTAAGGAATGTGGGTTCCCAACCCACCTAAAGCTCTTAAAAAGAAACAGTTCTGGCTCCACTTCAGTTTCAATCCCATTTCAGCATTTTAAAAATATACACAAATTCTCATCTAGCCCAGATTGGCCTTGAACTCCATATGTATGTCTCTGAGTCTAGCCTTGAACCCCTGACCCTCTTTCCTCCACCTCTCAAGTGCTGGGATTATAGACAAGCACCACCAAATCCTGCTCTCATTTCAGTTTTTTTTTTAACTTAAAAATCTGTAAGATAATTAATTTGTATTGTTTATGCCAAAAAAAATTTGGCAGTTTTTAAGAGAGACAATAGAGAGCTCACATGATACAGTAATGGGAATATTTGAATTTGAAAATTGAAAAGCAAAGGTAAGTTTTATTATTTTAGCTACCTTAGGAGAAGAAAGAGACTTGAAAAATTTAAAATCATGTTGCACTTCAAAGGGCTTGGGAGGTGTACGTTTGAAAAGCAAAGACATTGAGCTCATATTTTTCCATCTGCATACAAAGATACAAAAAAAGGTCAAGTACATAGCTATAAGTTTCATTCCTTGCCAAATGAACAAATACTCATGGTGTCCTTCCTCTCTGCTCTGCACATTGCCTGACTCTCATGGCACCAGTCCCAGTGACATTGGCTCTCTACCTAATTCTTTCTCCACTTTGCTTCCTAGATCTCCCTCTAGGGAAACTACAGCAATTTCTACTCTGTTGAAACAGCCCATGTAATTAAAATCATCAATTGTCATTTGGAGGGAGCCCTATATAGCAGGGATGGGAAAAAGGTCTTATAAATTCAATGCTTAACTTCTAGGTGACCTTGAGAAACTTCCTCTACAGTTAAAACTTATTTAATGTATAGATTTTAAAAGTCATAACTAAACATCAAAAACACTTTTAAAAAGCAATCGATAATATATCTTGAGATACAATCATTCTAGAGCCGGAGAGATGGCTCAGTGGGTGAAGGTGCCAAGACTGATGATCTGAATTCAATTCCCAGGATCCACATGGTGGAAGGAGAGGACCCACTATTGCCTGCTGTCCATAGACTTCTTATTGCATGTACTCTCTGTTCCTCCCCAAACAAATAACAAACAAACAAGCAAATAAATGTAATGTTACAAAGTCATTCTATAGAACAAGGCTTAATATGCTCTATAGAGCAAACTTATTTTTTAGTAACACAATATAAGTACAAATCACACATTTCAATTATCCAGGCAGGGCTGGAGGGATGGCTGAGCTTTTAAAGGCTAGGCTCACAACCAAAAATACAAATTATCCAGGCTGATGACTCTTTCATGGTTTGGTATCTACAACTTATACCTGTCCCCGGTGCTTATAATATTCACTACTAGTTTTTCAGAACTATTTTTTGAGTGCCTCTTGGGTGCTTGCATTGATCTAAGAACAGGGGATACAAAGATGTATAAACAAGACTTTGTTCCTCAAAGGACTCAAGAATAAAGAAGAATGACTTTCACAAACTAGAGCACATAATCTGAAGCATTAAGATACATAATAGCTAATATTGTCAGCTCAGCTAGAATCACAAGAAACTAGCTTCTTGGAGGGATCATGAATATTAGGTTGATTGAGGTGAGATATTCTACTCTAAATTATCCAGTGGGCTGGGGTCCTGACAGAATACAAAGGAGAAAATGAGATAGTCAACATTCATCACTCCCTGCTTCATGACCAGTTTCTTCAGGCTCCTGTTGCTCTGACTTCCCTGACACGATGTATGAACTGCACCCTGGACGTGCAAGCCAAAACAAACTCTTCCTCAAGTTGTCCTTGACAGTCAGAGCAGCAAGTGGAGTAACTAATGCAAGATACATGGATATTCAAGTCTGGAAAGTTACCCAAAAAGTTACTGATCATTCCTCGTGGTTGAGCTTGGCCACATCTTGCTGGGCTTGGTTCTATAAGTCTATCTCGTAGATGTACCCAGGTTCCTTTCTATTGCTCCTTCCTGTCCAGCCAAGGCAAGCCTTGAGCCTTCTGGTGGTGTTTTTTCAGTCATCTGGAGACCTTCTTGATTTTCCCAAGTTGTTTTTTTTTTTGATCCTATAGATTCCAATTCTTAGCTTCAATTCCTATCTACAGCATTCCTAGCATTCCTTGCATTAAAAGAGGGCTTCTGGTCTTCCCAGTTTTGACTTAGGATTCTCCAAAATGACTTTCTTTTTGACAACCCCCTCAGAGGCTTCCAGCTAGGAAGATGGTTAGAAGCCACCTGACGTGGGTGCCGAGAACTGAACTGTGGTTCTCTTCCAGAACAGAAAGTGCGCTTCAACACAGACTCGCCACCCCCGCCCCCATTTGTAATTGTGGTTTTGTTGGTTTGTTTTTTGACACAGAGTTTTGCTATATAGCCCATGATAGCCCTGGGAGTACTAAGATTATAGGTGAGTAGATGGGGACCTGGTTCTATTAGACTTTTGTAGCTTTATCTTCTAGACGACCACCCCCTCCCCGGTCCACACTACGCCTCTGTCTTATCAGGGTCTCAAGTTATTTGGTACCTGCTGACACAAATGGTTTTTTTGTTATTGTCCATTGGTTATTAAGAATTAGATGTTCCCAGGACTACTGAACTGAATTATAGGGTTTTTTTAATTTACATGTTTCTCCCTTCCATGAGACCTTAAAATTATTGAAAAGTTTTGATTTTTGAATTCCCTAATCCATCACAGTATTTATTTTTCGTGTGTTCATTTAAAGAAAACTGAATGGCCTCACCTTTCATGATCAAATATCAGAGGATATTCATAATTTTGCTTCTTCTCTGTGAACTTATTTTCTTCTTTTATCTCTACAGGGTATTCGTTAATGTCACAAGGCAAAATGATATCACTTGTTTGGGTTAAATCAAACATTCTTCGTTGTCCAAAATATCCACAGTAATGACCACTGTTGGAATGCCAGAGCCTGAAGGAGGGTCAAGGAAGGGAGGTAAAGAAGAAATGAGCTTGATCACAGGTCATATATCATATGCCTCAGTCTCTCATACTCAAGGTAGACTGCCCCGGTCTACCAAGGATTTTAAAGTTCATTCAGGACTCTTCCCCATAAATGCCACAGAGCTAATCATATGTACACCCTTACTTTTACACTCACACATACCAGATAAACTTTCTGTTGCTGGACTTCCCCCCCCCAGCCCTTCAAGTAAATATTTTGATCAGTCAGAATTCTAACCCATAACATTTTGACATCATCCAGTTTGGACTTGTGCCTGCAATCCTCACTGATCAAAGCTAGAAAACAAGGAAGACATTGCTCTCCAAACAACCCTTGCTAACACAAGCCAATCAGAGCCCACACCGAGAGTCCGTGAGCTAAGTTAGGTCTCACATGAAATTATGTTTCATCTGTCCATTTAGGAAACCATCACCAACATAATTTGGGAGAAGAGAGATCTTGGGATGCTTTTAATAATGCTGAACCCCCCTCTCCACCCCATATTCCAACCACAATCCCTACTCTCCATTGTTCACAGCTGAATAGTGAGGAAGAATGATAAAGGGAATTCTTCTTTATCCATCTGTATTTTTTTTCCTATCCTTTGGTCCCAAAAAGCTCCCTTAATTTGCCCAGGTGATTTAAACTAATATAGAACATCATTAGCAGGAAGCTGTGCTCCATATCGTACACAGATATTTTGGGTCTTTGTTTTAGTTTGGGTTTTTTTGAGAGTAGGTCTCACTACGTAGCCTAGTCCAGCCACCCAGAGACTCAGAGGAAGTTCCTGGCCAGACAAGACTATATAATGAGATACTGATTTTCCCGTGTAAGCCTCTCAGGTTCTGTGATTACAGACATCTCTTTATGTCTTGGTTTCAACACTAACCAAGAGGTTCTGCTGCAATGACTGAGAAGAAGGATAACCTAGAGGGACTAAGAGTAGATTCTACCCAATTCAGATAGTAAACTAACACAGAGGTAGCTACTGAGGGAAGGTATAGCCAAAGAAATCCAGTTGAGAGTCCTCATATCTGACACTGTCTGAGGACTTAACATGAGCATCTTACATACTTCCTATATTTTAGTTTACAGCGTTACTGAAGTAGCTTGGCCTTCCCAGAGCTGTTACCAATAAGGAAAAAGAGGTATGAAGAGCATTTATAACAAGCCCTTTAAACAGAAAAGTAGGAAGGTTAAGAGACTAAATGAATTCTGTCCCAGGCTCATACTAAAGCAACATGCTCTCTGGCTTCACAATGTTTCCTATTCCTCATGGCTCTGTCCCAAGTGGATAAGCCCACCTGACATCCTGAGCCTTAGACATGGACCCTGAGCCACCAGGTGGCCTCCAATTTACTGCCCTATGACCTGGACTTAAGTCTCAATTATGTTTTTACTCCATTGAAAAGTCCTAATATTTTCATAAACATGATTTAGAATGTTAGCACCCGCCTCTTGAGAATGTGGCAGCATATATTAGCCAAAGGATGTGGCTTAGAGATAGCTATTAATAGAGACAAACTCCCATGAGTTGAGTATCTGGGAAGTGTTCCACTTAAAGGAATCATAAAAATAATTTCTCCAGACCAAGGACGACTTGCTTGAACATTGCATTAGTCTAAATGTCTGTGTGCCCCAAAGACATGTTGAACCCCAATTCCCAATAGATGGCATGAGATGGAGTCTCTGGGAAGTGTCAGGTCATGAGAATCCCACCTTCATAAATGACATTAGCTCCTGCTTTAGTGTACTTTTCTTTTCTGTGACTGACTTACAAGATGTATTGAGACCGAGAAGTACAAAGCTGGATGGTCACATAGGGTGAGGCTCTCTATGCTAGTAATGGCTCTCTGCAGAGTCCCAAGGGTACTCAGAGCATCCCGGGACAGGGCCAATTATCTTTACCTCTGCCTTTCGTCATTAAAAAAAGATCGTGTATTTATTGTTTGGTTGTGTGTGTGTAGTGTGCACACAGGTGCTTATGTGGGGGTTGGAGGACAATTTGTGGGAGTTGGGTTTTCTTTTTTTTTTTTTTTTTGGGAGTTGGGTTTTCTTTCTACTATGTAGGTTTCCAAGACCAAACCCAGATCATCAGCCTTAGCAGCAAGTGCCTTTACCCTCTGAACCATCTTGCCAGCTCTCCCTTCTTTATGAGCCACAGTCTCATACATCACAGGCCCACCTTACAGCCTCATGTAACCTTAGTTACGTCTTAGGAGTCTTAATCTCTAAATATCACAGTCAAATTAAGTGCCTACTCTCTTAAAACCTCACATCGGTGATTAAATTTTAACAGGGGTTTTTAGAGGGAACATTTAAATTACAGCAGTGCCCCTAAGAAAAGAGATCTGATGGAGATGTTTTAACCCTTTCCACTGTGTCATGGTTTAGATATAGAATGTCCTCAATGCCCTTGGGGACATTCTATATCTAAGGTGCTGGGCATTTGGTCTCCAGCTAGTGAGTTTGGTGGCACTAGTGAGAGCTGATGATATCCTTCAGGTGCTGACCTCATCAGTACATGAGTTCCCAGTTAAATGGGTTATAAGGAAGCAGGGTATATATAGTTGGACTGGCCACTGTGACACGCCTTTGAAAATCATGTCACAGCCCCTTTCTGTAAGTGCTTCCTGGTCTCCATGAAGTGAACATCTTTCCTTCACCGTGCCCCTCCATCAAGACACTCTGTCTCACTGCAGGCCTAGAGATGATGACTCCATGCAGCTCAGGACTGAGGTCCCTGATGCTTGGATCCTGAGTAACACCTCTCTATGGGCCCCATGATGGGGCTCAGAGGGAAAGGCACTTGCTGCTCAGTCTGATGACATGAGTCTGATCCTCTGAATCTACAGAAAAGTGGAAGGAGACAACTGACTCCATGAATTTGTCCTTTGACCTCAACATGTGCAACATCACACATGTATGCAACCCAACACTCCAAGTGTATACACACACACACAATCTTAAAACCTTTAAGTCAATGTAATGAAGTGTTTTGTTGTAACGATGGAAAGCTGACTGTGTACACTATGCTAGGAGCTAGACAGGTGACATTTATGAAGCAGGGAACAAGTTCGAACTGTTCAGTTTGGTGATATGTGGTCTTGGGTGTTGTGATCTCCAGAACCATGATCAATAAATTTCTTTTGTTTGTAAACAACCCATTTTAAAGTAGTTTGTTACAGCATCCTAAAGAGGCCAATGCTCATAGCAATAGGCTTAAATACCCGAGGTTGGTATGTGCATGTGCACATGGACTCACATCCATGCACAAATACATGTACTACAACCTTTATGAGAAACATCTCAATTGATGAGTAGCTGAAACAAGACTAAGTAAAGACCAGGAAACTAAGTTATTAGGACATTTGTAATAATACATTTTTTTCCTATAAATAAAACAACAGGTCACTTTTCTGACACATGAAATAGCTCTAACCATTTGCATCCCTACAGAATCATCTTGATCTTGATTATTTCTATAAATGTCCATGGATCTTCCCATATTATAGTTCTTTAGAGACGTCTATCTGGGATGACATCAGGGTTCCCCTTGTTGTACACTGCAGGTCCCAGTCTCCATGTTGATCTCTCACTTCCTCCTTTAGGTGAAGCTCATGACTTCTTGATTCGACATGCCATGTGGCTTTCAGCTTTAAGCCACTTGTTTCCAATCTAAAAGCCTCTAGTGGCTACTTTAAAGGTAAGTATACAAATCTATAGCAATGTCTACTAGGTTCTGTAAACTGTGTCCTCAACCTAACCCTTATCCTCAAGCCCACAGTTATCCAGGATCTGTTGAATTTTAATTAAAGGACCCTGATAACAATATGAAACATCCCTTCCTTTTCATTTGTAGTTTGAATTGTAGGTATCTCATATACTCAAAGCCTCTCTAGATCTCCTAAATATTGTCTAACTCCATTCTTTTTTTTTTTTTTTGGTTTTTCGAGACAGGGTTTCTCTGAATATCTCTGGCTGTCCTGGACTCGCTTTGTAGACCAGGCTGGCCTCGAACTCACAAAGATCCGCCTGCCTCTGCCCTCTGCCTCCCAAGTGCTGGGATTAAAGGCGTGCGCCACCACCGCCCGGCCTAACTCCATTCTTTTAAGAACATAATTCATTGCTGTGATTTTAAAACATTTCAAGTAGGCAGCAGTTTTGTCTCTAGAAATGTCACGACAGTGCCTTTCTTTTTCTTTCTATATGTGTACGTATTTTTCGTATTTTGGGTACAGGCACTTAGCATTGATTGCAATTACCTAGTTAAGTTCAAGTAAGTAGGTTGTGTAAAAACCAATCACACTGAAATGACTAGCCTACTTCCCTCTCTCACTATTGGGTGATCTTTTGTTTGGGTGGGTCTCTCTTCCCCTTCTACTCTTGTTTTCTTTTCTACCAGTCTTTCTTTCCCTTCTTCCATTATCTTTGTTCCCTTCCTGCCCTCCTCATCTGTCCTCTCCCTTCCCTCCCTTCTTTATCTCCTTTCTTTTTCTCCTCTCTCTCTTTCTTCCCTTCCTTCCTTTCTTTGTCTTTCTGTTTCTTCCCCTCTGCCTTTATATCCTTCTTCCCTTTTGCCCCCTCCCTCCTCTTCTCTTTCTTTGTCTTTCTGGCTCTCCTTCCTTTTCTCCTCCCCCTTTGTTTATTTTTCTCACTTCTCTCAATCCTTCCCTCTCTTTTTCTCCAAAGTTTCCCAGTGTGGTTCAAAATTCTTGAGCCTTAGGGACCACCCCTGCCTCTACATCTCCCAAAGAGCTGGGACTACAGGTATGGCTCACTCCACCTGCTACATGCTCTCTCCTATTATTATATTTTAAATCTTTGATCCCAAACCTTCTGTGGCCTTCCCCAGGTTTAAGTCCAGTTCTCTGAGCTACCTATCTTGTTTAATTCTCCAAAATAACCATATAAACCCAATTTTACTGTAAATGTTTGTGTAACTTTTAAAAATGAAGTATTTGCTTAATGTGTCTGTGTAAGAGCAAACATTATGAGAAATTATTCTGAGGCTCATGTCTTTGTCTCCCCTCCACCCATTTTCATAGAGGAGACTAGCACCTCATTTCCCTACATATAGAAAACAAATCCAAGTCAGTGACAGTCTTCTCAAAGCTTTGTATAACTTTTTGGTTTACTTATAAATTTATTCTAATGAGCTGGAGCGATGGCTCAGATGTTAAGAACACCACCTGTTATTTCAGAGGACCCAGGTTTGAGTCTCAGCACCCACATGGCAGCTCACAGCTGTCTGTAACTCCAGTTCCAGGGGTTATGACATCCTCATGCAGACAAATGTACAGGCAAAACACCAATGCACATAAACTATAATAAATAAATAAATAATAAACAAACAAACAAACAAACAAACAAACAAATAAATAAATAAATAAATTTATTATAATACCAAGACTGTGCTTTTTCTTAAATCCCATGAAGGGGGCATACCATCCGCAGAGATGCTACGACACTAAGCCCACTCGTGGAATATATATAGTGAGCTCCAATCCGTTCTTCCAGATCAAAAATCTATTTAATATATTGTCCCCAGATAGAGGACATATCAGATAAGACCAATACACACTTGGTCTTAGCCAAAAGGCCAAAAAACGATCCAAAGCACAGCATCTTAACCGAATACATCAACATTAGCATCAAATCTTAACTCTGCTCACACTAGAAACCCTGAATTCACAGAGTGGGCCTTTCTGAGTTTACCTCACTGAGCCATCAATGGAGGCAGTAAGGACTAGCTGCTTGTCTTCCACGTAGATCACTTGAATAATTTCTAAAGAATGGGCACGCCAGGAAAGCAGCTGCTTGAATTTCTAGATGGCAACAAGGAGACATATCTCTTGGAGTGAATCAAAATATAAACTCAAGTAAAACCATTTCCCATTCAAGAGCTACATTTATGAGTGGGTGGGATGAATGGTGATTAAGTCTCTGCTGTGACAAGCTTTTCTCTTGCTTACCGAGGTACCAAAATACCCCAATTTTAGAGCATTGTTACTCTGCACATAGCCCTGCTGGAGAAAGGAGCTCAAGTCTTTATTGATTTGTCATGTTCTTTAGTGGATGCTTGGTAGCTGTATGAGACACAGTGAAGACCATCAGGAAAGAGTTGGGAAAGCAGATCTGGGAGGCGAAGGCCAAGGATGAGATAGACTAGGAGATCATTCTTACTTGTGGATTGTATCTAGAGGAAGCATTGTATGTTCTTCTTTGCATGGGGTATACAGGAGGAGGCTGTCGAAGAATATTTGATCATCCAAGGGTTCTTTCTCTGTCTTAAGACAACATCCATCCAAGCGAAGGCTAGGGTCATGGAGGGTTTAATTGCAGTAGGGTGTGTACCTGGAGAGAACTGGGACACCTGCACTTCCGTCATTTGTGTCTCTACGTTAGGGAAATTCTCAACGAACACAAGGCGATTTTTGTATTTACATGGAAAGCTAAAGTTCATACCTTCTCATCATGAGGTGGCTCCAAGAAGGAACCAATACTGCAAAGGATAACATGTCCTTCTGTATAAAATTCAAACATTGGAGTCTTTAATTAGATATTATATTCTTTAGGCAAACACTCCCCAAAATGACAAATCATTTTGATTTAGGCTCTTAGATTAGTAGTAGCTAGAATGGGATATGAGAAACCAGATATAAGAGAGGAACCTTGGACTCTGGGGAAATAGATGGGTAGAGGGTTTGCCTAGCTTGTGAGAAATTCTGGGTTTGATTCCCAGAGCTGCCTTAAACTGGGTGTGGTGGTACATCCCCTGTAACCTTAGCTTTCAGGAGGTATAGGCAGGATGACTAGAAGTTCAAGGTCATCCTTGCCTGTATAGCAAGTTTGAGGCCACACTGGATTACATGAAATCTTACCTCAAATTAAAAAAAAAAGAGAGAGGAAGAATGAACAGCAATACTAAGATTGTTTCATAAAACAGAAGGGGAGCCAGGCAAGGTGGCATACGCCTTTAATCCCAGTACATGGGAGGCAGAGGCAGGAAGATCTCTATGAGTTTGAGGCCAGCCTGGTCTACAAATCAAGTCCAGGACAGCCAGGGATATTACACAGCGAAACCCTGTCTTGAAAAACAAAACAAACAAACAAATGGAAGGGGAAGGAACACTTCCAAGTTCCTTTTAATAAGCCAGGATCACTCTGATACCAAAACCGGATTTAAAAAAAAAAACAACAAAAAAGAAAATTATAGTCTAATTTCTTTGATGAACATAGATGAAGAAAATCTTGAAAAAAAAACCTTACAAACTGAAGTCAAGAATACATCCATAACACCATTAATACGATCAAATTAGCTTCATTCCAGGGATACATTGATGGTTCAATGGAAATAATTCAGTGAACAAAATTTGACTTTGTAAATGCACTCAAGGACAGAAATCATATGATCATTTCAACTGGTGCAGAACAAGTCTTTGAGAAAATCCACTATCTCTTTGTGATTAAAACCCCTGGAAAGATTTGGGATAGAAGAAACACATTTCAACATAATAAAAGCTAATACATGAAAAACCAATAGTCATCATGATGTTAAATGAAGAGACACTGAAAGCATTCTCACAAAGACCAGGAACCAGACAAGTGTGTCTATTTCAACATTTCAAGTCAATATAGCACTTGGAGTCCTAGCTAAGACAAGAGAAGAAAATCAATAGGGCTATAAATATCAAGAGAAGTAAAGTTATTCCTATTTATAGGTGATACAATATTATACAAAAGAGTTCCCAAAAATTCCATCAGAAACTTCTAGAATTTCAGAATAAGAAATTATTTGTAGGCTGGGCGTGGTGGCACACACTCAGAGGACAGAGGCAAGTTGGTTTCTATGAATTCAAGGGCTGCCTGGTCTACATAGTGAGTTCCAAGCCAACCAAAGCTACATAGAAAGACCCTGTCTCAAAAAACAAACAAACAAAAACTATTTGGCTAGATCCCTTGGATGGGGGATAGAGCTTTGGATCCTGCCCAGAGGTAGGAGTATGAAGCCATTTGGCATTAGTTGATACCCTGGGACATGCCAGGCACTAGTCTGTAACTGTATCCAATGTCACAATTCTGGAGCCCCCACCTCCAGGGGGCCCAGCAGATTCTTCGAGTCTAACTTTGATCCTGAGGGTGTCCAGAAAAACTGAACGCTATGTAAGTTGAAGGATAAATTCATGGGTGATTTCACCTGCATTCAAAAGCTGTCCATGCAAAGCACTACCTAGATAAGGACTCAGAATCCAGGCCCTGGAGGACAGCTAAGGAGGACACATGCCACAAACATAAAAAAGCTGACTTGACTCATACCCACCCTGGTCTAGCTGAGCACACCTCTTGGAGTCTTTCATTTGTTCTTGTAAATGTCATGTGTGTTTTTCAGAGCCGTTTTTATATCACGAAGGTTCTTAAGATGCAGCTTAATCAATCAGCCAGAACAAGTACTTACCCACGTTCCCAGCCAGCAGTATCTGGCAGCACGAATCGGTGTACAGTGACGTCAGGGAAATGGCTGAGTGCTTTGTGAAGGGCAGTATGTCTTTCAGAAGCTTCCCCTGAACAAAGGACAAGGCAAACAAGGCTAATTCTATGATAACAGATTCTATAGAGTCTCGATAGTAAAGTTGAATTTCACTGTACCTAAGACATCTCAATTTTTGTCTCTACTTAATATTTTTCTCTTCTGTTCTAAAAATAGCTTGATACTATCCATGAGGACTTATTACTATGAAATGAAAAGTATTGTCAACTCAAAGTATGGATAACTATTAGCTGTTTCCTCTTAGTGTTTTCCATGGGTCTTTTCACACAAGTCCTTGCATGAGATTTCACTATAAGGTCTCCCCTTACACAGGCATTCCCTTCAGAGTCAAATGTAGCTCCATAGTTACATGGTATATTTCAACAAGCATATTTACCTGCCAGGTAATTATAAGAAAAACATACTTCTGATCTGATAACTGGAACAATAATGGATTGCAAGAGACTCAAACCCAGATAAACTATTTTGAGTGGTGTAAGTTAGCCCTTGGAAGGACTTCCATAATTTTATCTCACTGGAGACTGAGAATAGAATTTGATCAGCAGCTGTTTTCTTAGACTACTTGAATATCATCTCTTCTGTTTCTCTTTTTTATTCATCACAGATAAAAAGACATTTTATTCCAAGATCATGTTGGAGACAGTTTGTATTTTCTTTTCCTTTCTGGTATAAGGCTTATTAAGATAGGAAATTAAGGACAGAGGCGTGGCGGGGGGTGGGGAGGGGGGGAGATGGTGGTGAGAGGGAGAACCCCAGAGAGATGGGAAAGAAGGAGAAAGACCAAAAGAGAAGTTTGTGATTCTGTAGGAAGACTGACTGAGCCGGCAGACAGCCACGCTTTTCTGTGTTTTCAGATCTCAGTGAGTGTCACACAGCATGCCACCTCCTGGGTTTCCTATAGAAGAAGCTTCATCACAGTTTTCATATCTTCTTGTGTCTCCAAGAGTTTCACTGTCAAAATGGGCAGTCTAACAACTCTTTCCTCACCCTCTGTTCTCCTCATGGCCCCTATTTTGAATTCTTTTTGAAAAAAACTTAATAGCGGTGAGTGTGTGTATGTGTCTGTGTGTGTGTCTGTGTTGTGTGTGTGTGTGTCTGTGTTGTGTGTGTGTGTCTGTGTGTGTGTGTCTGTGTTGTGTGTGTGTGTCTGTGTTGTGTGTGT
>CAJQZJ010000077.1:719969-739871 GCA_907164525.1 Lophiomys imhausi
TGTGTGTGTCTGTGTTGTGTGTGTGTGTCTGTGTTGTGTGTGTGTGTGTCTGTGTGTGTGTGTCTGTGTTGTGTGTGTGTGTGTGTTTGTGTTGTATGTGTGTGTGTCTGTGTGTGTGTGTGTCTGTGTTGTGTGTGTGTGTCTGTGTTGTGTGTGTGTCTGTGTTGTGTGTGTGTGTCTGTGTTGTGTGTGTGTGTCTGTGTTGTGTGTGTGTTGCACACATGGATGTCTGAGGTCAACTTTGTGGAGCCAGTTCTCTCCTTCTACCTTTACATGGGTTCCAGGGATTGACTCCGGTTTTTTTTTTTTTTTTTTGGTTTTTCGAGACAGGGTTTCTCTGAATATCTCTGGCTGTCCTGGACTCGCTTTGTAGACCAGGCTGGCCTCGAACTCACAAAGATCCGCCTGCCTCTGCCTCCCAAGTGCTGGGATTAAAGGCGTGCGCCACCACCGCCCGGCTTTGACTCCGGTTTTTAAGCTTGTGTGACAACTGGTTTTTACCCACTGAGCCATCTTACTGGTCCCTAATTTGTACATTTAATTTGGGATGCCCACCCTCCATCCAAAATCACTTGAAATCTCTGGGTAAATTAAAGCTACTATGTTCACAGTAAAAAATTTTAAGGGCACTCAAAATGACGTGATGGTGTCTTTTAATAACCAATATCATTAGTTTTATATTAGGGTTCAGCCAGTGACTGGGCTGGCTGCCAAGCCTGACAACCTAGATTTGATCCCTGGGACCTACATGGTGGAAAAAGTGACTGTCACAAGTTTCCTTTGACATTTTCGTTACTTCAGTGGCATTCATGTACACACATGCACACACATGCCTACATAATCCTATATACACACAGATAAACAAAGATAATGAAAAATGTTTTATATGCTACATGTCCAAGACTCTTATATTCTGTTTTGTAGCATGAAAATATTAATCTGTAGGTGTGTGTGTGTGTGTGTGTGTGTGTGTGCGTGTGTGTGTGTGTGTTGGCCAGGGAACAACCATGCGTGTCACTCCTCAGGAACACCATTCTCTTTATTTTAGGACAAGATGACCCTTGGCCTGTAGCTTCTCAGCTAGGCTAGGATGTCTGGCCAGCAAGAACAAGGGATCTACTAATCTCTCCTTCCCAGCACTGGGATTATAAATGTGCTCGGTTGGGCTAAGATTTTTAATATGGGCTAGGGTTGAATTCATCTCCCTAGCTCCTTGACATCCTTTTGTATAATACATTATTGATGACATTTTACTTAAATATTCAGTGAAATATTATTATGAGTTTACAGCTCAGCTTGAAAGATTTGAAACTGTTAACAGTTTTGTTGACTCAATGCCTTGAGTGAATAGTTAGATGGACTTAGTGTATAGTTGGCAGTAGTCAGTGAGTGGGCTGAAAAGCCATCTGTTTGGATAGAAGAATGAAATGTTTGGACTGAATACCATGTGAAAAAGAAGGCTGCTGCAGTGTGCAACTGTCCTCTTTATCATCCCATTCCTTTTGAGTCCCAGCCAAGATCAAGCTCATCACCTCTAACGTCCACAAGCGCAGGTGTCCATCCTCATGGGCAGTGACCAGGATAGGAGGCTGTGCTTCCAGATTGCTGGTGAGTGTGGGCTGCTTTCTTGTCAGTGGTTGCTGCTCTCCCACCATGTCTGTTTGCTCACCTAGTGGGGAGACACTCATGAGCTCTGCTGGTATTTGTAATTCTTGGAATTTCAAGTTTTGTGAAACACCAAAGAAGACATGGATAGGAAAAGAGTAGTGCAGGATTATATATATATAATTGTAAATTTGAGAACTCACATAAAAGAAAGCAGAAAAACATTTGTAGAATGGAATCCTGGAGCACTGGGAAAAGGCTTATTTTTGGTCCTATTGTAAAAGCCTCTAAGAATATTCTGCATGTGGTGGCTAAACCTTGTAAAAATTTTAACACATCTAGAATGTTTTATAAATCTAGCATAAGTTTTAGCAAAATGCATTGGAGACTAAAAAGTTCAGTAATATTTTGGATTTTAAAACCCTAGAATTAGCATAGAAGATCTAATTTGGCTTTGTCCATGTTGAAAATGTTTCCGGACATGTCATCCTTTTAAAATTAGCATATATTAACTATCAGTAATAATGGGCTTCATTATGACAGTTTCATAATATGTATAGCTTATGTATTAGTCATGTGTACTCTGCATTACTCTCTCACATTCCCTCTCACTCCCATTGATCCCCCAAAAGGCATCATTTTAATAGAGATTATTCTTCCTGTTAGATTACCAAGACCCCCAAACACTTCAACATTCACTTGCTGAAAGTGCACATCAATTATATTCTGTCACAGGAAGTCCCTGTTGTAGAGGAGCTGCCTGGTCTGGGCAGAAGTTCCATGGTAGAGTGCTTGCCCAGCAAGTGTGAGGCCCCAGGTTCAATCCCCAGTGACACAAAGAGAAAGAAAAGACTCTGCTTGATGCTAAAGAAGAGAGCGGACACTGACCTTTGACCTCCGTGTCATGTATGCTCTGTTTACTTCCCTGAATGGAGAAGAGAGAGAAGACATTTCTGTGACATTGCAAGGGAATGAGAACTATAGGTGTGTAGCTTCTGCACAAAGCTGAATTGACAATTCCTAGGCACTAATGGTAAAAGTCATTTTAAAATAACTTCTTTGAAACAGTGGATTACAGAGATTTTTATAGTCATAACTAGAAGAGCATAAACAATGGCATTTCCCGGCTGCTTGCCCCCATGACTGATTAGCCCCCCAGTGCATTCTCAGTTCTGAGGATGTAACATTTCTAATTCTACAGACAACCATAGTAGGTGTCTTTATTCTCCCAGTCTAAAAGTTAAGGAAGCAGAAACTCAGCCTCAGTGACAAGGCTAGAATGAATCAGGCCGTGCACAGAGGATCTGGATTTTGGCATGGTTCTTCTGCCTGGCGTTTATAACCATCCACGTTAAGTTTGCTTTCTACCATACTAGTTCTTTTTTTTTTTTTTATAAATACTTTATTTTTTTTTCTTCAAGTTACATCTCAGTCACAAACCCCTCCCTATTCCCCCTTCCTATCCCGCCCTTCCACCCTCTTCCCCCCAGAAGTTTCCCCTTTCAGTACAACAGATGGTTCCTTCTCTTATAACAGTAAGTATTATACAAAACAACAGATATAAATATGCCACATTTATGAGAGTTAAATGGCCCAGTATACCTTCCCAATGTCCAGTTTATACATATTTGGCCCCTAACTTTAAGATTCTGCTATCTAACCATCTCCATGTGTTTAAAGGTCTATATCTGACTCAACATTCATACTAACTTGCAACACACTTTTAAGAGTATCTTCTTAGATCTATAACACCCTCTTGATTCCTAAACAACTCAAAATTTAGCTATGAGACTCTAGCTGTCTATTCTTCAACCACTTCAGAGACCTGAGAGGGATAAATATATTTGCTTATATAGGAAGTGCAGGGTCTGCAGCTTCCAAAACTAAGAAAGGACATACCAATGACTGCCTGGACAGTTCCCATTTTATCTCCATACACTACAGCATCAGTCTTCAGCCTTTGGGTCCTGTTTCTCTGACAGACATTTGTTGTAGAGCAGGGATTATGAAGGACTTAACTACCCTGTCTTGGCAGAGTTAGGCTGTCGACTTCCCTGCTACCAAGTTTTGTCCTTTTTGGACAGCAGTCTGTCTGCAGTTGGCGCAAGGGGTTTTTTCATGCCAAGAGATAGGCTTGCCACTAATTCAACCATCTTACAGTGGAGGTTCTTCGATGCTTATCTTCTACTTGGAGTAGAATAGGGGGTGCTGTCAGGCGCTGATATGTCTCGATATAAAAAAAAGAAAATCTTGATTTAAGATAACATCTTTGAATGCCATATTCTGCAGATCTCTTGGGGTTTTTGAAGATGCCCTATCCATCTCTTGTATTTAGATAAGCAAATGTTGCTTGTCTCTTAGCAACTTGATTACTGGGTAGTTTAGAGAATATCTGTGATAGACTGTCATAGTAGCTAACAAAGTGACATGTTTGCATGACTAGGAGTTTGTTTTACTTAACTATCCTAGACCGTTTTAGACAGTTGGTATCAAGAGGCCAGAGCTTCACATTTTATTTTTAAGTATCTCTAGGTATGATACCATTAGGTAGCGTTACCTTTAATTTTGTATCAATATACCAAGATCTATTCAATTGTGGTTAAATATACTCTTAATTATGTATCAATATACAAAGATCAATGCCTATGTAGCCCAATACAATCTTAATATTACGTCCATATACAAGGGTCAATACCATTGTGGCCAACTATAATCTTAATTTTGTATCAATATACAAAGATCAATACCGATGTAATCCAATACAATCTTATTTTTGCACATTAAACAATGGTCAATACCACTTTAGCAAAATAAACTACTAATTTTGTATCAATATACAAAGGTATAAGGGCATATTCAATAATCTGCCCATTCTTCTTGGACCTTCCTGTGCTATGTCTATATCTCATTTTTCTCAAGCCTATGCACTCCTACATAGGAGAGGAAGAAGGATACAGAAAAGGAAAAGTAGGAAGTCCCTGGGGCTAACCTCCAAAACCCATTAAACAGGACCATTTATCAGCTTGTAATCTCTTCCCCTAAATAT
This sequence comes from Lophiomys imhausi, assembly GCA_907164525.1. Taxonomy (NCBI): domain Eukaryota; kingdom Metazoa; phylum Chordata; class Mammalia; order Rodentia; family Muridae; genus Lophiomys; species Lophiomys imhausi. The sequence continues at coordinate 724,621 of CAJQZJ010000077.1, forward strand.
CAGAGTTTTCAGTTATCCTTCAAATAACCAAAAAGAAGGGCGGAGAAACACCTTCCCCACCCTCTGGGCATGGGACGTCGCTCTCTTAAAGTGACTTCCTGCTGATTTGGGTCATAGTAGACCTGTTTGGGGCCCGAACTCAAATGGAAAAAATGGTTAAAAATGTTAGTACACTCCTTTTATGTTCAGTCCTTCTGTTCTCAGCTGTTTAGATGACCTAAGGGGTTTGTAGGCAGAAGCTGATCTTGCAGGCTTCACTGAGGTTCCTGCCGGGGCATTGTGTAGAGCTGAATGGTCCCAGCGACATTGGATTGCCATGGTGGTTGCAGGCCCCCGATGGAGACAGCTATTGAGGAAGTCTGCCAGGCAGAATCAGCTGGGTCACTCGTCCTCCTTGGTGCCTGATTCTGATCTCTACTGAGGTTTCCGCTGTCCAGCCATCCCCGGGCTCCCCTAATGGACGCTTCGATTCTCCAGGAAAGATAAGAACAGAGCCCTGCCCCAATCCCAACCCTGGGACAATTGCCCTCTTTTTTTTTTTTTTTTTTTAGGGGGGGGGGCTAGGTAGTATTTCTCCTGAAGCAAATTTGGCCTTCCGACAACATACAAAGCGTTATCTTTCAATCCGGGTTAAAGAAGAAATCATTCTGTCACCTTGGAGCTAAACCAGCTCTGGTGTATATATTTTGAGATCCCAAAGGACAATCTGTCTGCATCGAGAAGGCCTTTTGTAAGTAATCTCCAAACCTAGGTCCCTCCAAATCCCATGTGTGTGTCTCTGAACTCTAATTATTGGAATCAGAGACCTGTGTTTCCCATCTGAAGGGATCAAAGATGTGTTCCACCACTCCTGGATCGAAGTCTTTCTCTATTTAGAGTTTGCCCAGCATCAGGCTGACCCTGAGTTCTGGGATCTGCCCGTTTCTGTCTCCAGTGTGCTGGGAGCTGGGACCAAGGGTGTATTCTTCTTGAATGGTGGGACCAAGAGTATGCACCCTCACCACCCCGCTCCGTATGACTCCAGAATACATAAGACCACCAACTCTACGGTGCTCCCGCGTCTCCGCTGAAGTCAAAGGCATGGGCCAATACCACAATTCTCTTGTATTTTACCTTAGTTCCACGTCTTCTCGACACCTGGAGGTCTGCAAAACCAGGCCGAATGGCTGTATCCTCTCTTCCATTCACAGTGTTTCAGCCCTGCCACCTGCCTTTTTTTTTTTTTTTTGGTTTTTCGAGACAGGGTTTCTCTGTGTAACAGCCCTGGCTGTCTGGACTTGCTTTGTAGACCAAGCTGGCCTCGAACTCACAGAGATCCGCCTGTCTCTGCCTCCCAAGTGCTGGGATTAAAGGCGTGCGCCACCACGCCCGGCATGCCTTTTTTTTTTTGTTAATAAATTTATTTGTTTTTTGCTTCAGGTTACATCCTTATCATATTGTCCTCTTTTCCCGCTTCCCAGCCCCACCCTCCCATGCTCTACCCCCTGAACCTTCGGTCTTGTTCCTCTGAGATGGAGTGTCCCTGCCTAACAGTCTCTCACCACAGATCAGGAGTCATATGAGGGCCAAGAGCCTCTTCATTCTCTGGGGGCCTACGAGGCAGTACTGCCAGTGAAAGGTGTCTCCTTGCTACTGGGGGAATACTAAAAAAAAGACCAACAAACACACAAACCCACAAAAACAAAGAATATCCACAAAAAAAGAGAGGAAAAAGAGAAGGGAAAAGGAAAAAGAAAAAAGAAAAAAAGAAGGAAAAGAAAAAGATAAAAACAAAATTTATGTCCATGTTCCTTTTGGTGTGTTGATTGTAGTACAGATATCCTGTACGATATAGTTAAAATCCTACTATAAGTGAATAGATACCATGTACATCCTTCTGAGACTGGGTTAGCTCACTCAGGATGAGCTCCTCTAGATCCATCCATTTGGTTGCAAATTGCATGATTTCATTGTTTCTTATAGCTGAGTAATATTCCATTGTATAGATGTACCACAATTTTTTTAATCCATTCTTCAGTTGAGGGACATCTGGGTTGTTTCCAATTTCTAGCTATTACAAATAAGGCTGCAATGAACATAGATGAGGAGACTTCCCTATGTCTCCGTGAGAGGTCCTTTGGGTGTATACCCAGAAGTGGTATGGCTGGGTCCTGAGGCAAGGTTATTCCTAGATTTCTAAGATATCGCCAGACAGACCTCCATAGTGGTTGCACAAGCCTGCACTCCCACCAGCAATGGAGTAGGGTTCCCCTTTCTCCACACCCTCACCAGCATGCGCTATCATTTGAGCTCTTTATCTTAGCCATTCTAACAGGTGTTAGGTGGAATCTCAGGGTCGTCTTGAGTTGCATTTCTCTGATGATTAAGGATGTTGAACATTTCTTCAGGTGTCTCTCAGCCCTTAGGGATTCCTCCCATTTTTTGATTGGATTATTTGGTTTCTTGGCTTTTAGTTTCTTGAGTTCTTTGTAGATTTTAGATAATAGCCCTCTATCAGATGTGGGGTTGGTGAAGATTTTCTCCCAGTCTGTTGGTTGCCGTTTTGTTCGAGTGACAGTGTCCTTTGCCTTACAGAAGCTTTTCAGTTTCATGAGGTCCCATTTATTGATTGTTGATTTCAGGTCCTGAGCTGTTGGTGTTCTGTTCAGGAAGTTGTCACCTGTGCCAATGAGTTCGAGGGGTTCTCCTACTTTTTTTTCTAGTGTCTTTAGTGTGGCCGGCCTTATGTTAAGGTCTTTGATCCACTTGGAATTAAGTTTTGTACAAGGTGATAGGTATGGGTCTAATTTCATTCTTTTGCAAGTGGACATCCAGTTGGACCAGCCCCATTTGTTGAAGACGCTGTCCTTCTTCCATTGTGAGGTTTTGGCTTCTTTGTCAAAGATTAGTTGGCCATAGGTGTGTGGGTCCATGTTTGGGTCTTCAATTCGATTCCATTGATCCATTGGTCTGTTTCTATACCAGTACCATGCTGTTTTTATTACTGTTGCTCTGTAGTACAGTTTGAAATCTGGGATGGTGATACCTCCAGATGTTTTTTCATTGTACAGGATTGATTTAGCTATTCTGGGCTTTTTGTTGTTCCATATGAAGTTGAGAATAGCTTTTTCCAGGTCTATAAAGAATTGTGTTGGTATTTTGATAGGAATTGCTTTGAATCTATATATTGCTTTTGGTAGGATAGCCATTTTTATTATGTTGATCTTACCTATCCATGAGCATGGGAGATCTTTCCATCTTCTAAAGGCCTCTTCCATTTCTTTCTTCAGGGGCTTGAAGTTCTTGTTATATAGGTCCTTTATATGCTGGTTAGGGTTACCCCCAGGTATTTTATGTTGTTTGTGGCTATTGTGAAGGGGGTTGTTTCCCTTATTTCTTTCTCGGTATATTTGTTTGTTGTATAAAGAAGGGCTTCTGATTTTTTTGAGTTAATTTTGTATCCAGCCACCTTGCTGAAGTTGTTTATCAGCTGTAAGAGTTCTTTGGTGGAGTTTTTGGGGTCGCTTATGTATACTAACATATCATCTGCAAATAGGGATAATTTGACTTCATATCCAATTTTTATCCCTTTGATCTCCTTTAGTTGTCTTATTGCTCTAGCAAGGACTTCAAGTACTATATTGAAGAGATATGGTGAAAGTGGACATCCTTGTCTTGTCCCTGAGTTTAGAGGAAATGCTTCAAGCTTCTCTCCATTTAATTTGATGTTGGCTACTGGCTTTCTGTATATTGCCTTTATTATTTCTAGGTGTGGTCCTTTTATGCCCGTTCTCTCCAGAACTTTTAGCATGAAGGGGTGCTGGATTTTGTCAAATGCTTTTTCTGCATCTAGCGAGATTATCATGTGGTTTCTTTCTTTCATCTTGTTTATGTGGTGAATTACATTGATAGACTTTCGTATATTGAACCATCCCTGCATTCCAGGGATGAAGCCTACTTGATCATGGTGTATGATACTTTTGATGTGTTCTTGAATTCGGTTTCCTAGTATTTTATTAAGTATTTTTGCATCTATGTTCATGAGGGAGATTGGTCTGAAGTTCTCTTTCTTTGTTAGGTCTTTGTGTGGTTTAGGAATCAGAATGACAGTGGCCTCATAAAATGAGTTTGGCAGTGTTCTTTCTGTTTCTATGTGGTGGAAGAGTTTGAAAAGTAATGGTGTTAGTTCCTCTTTGAAGGTCCTGTAGAATTCCGTGCTAAAGCCATCTGGCCCTGGGCTTTTTTTGGTTGGGAGATTATTAATGACTGTTTCTATTTCCTTGGGTGTTATTGGGCTGTTTAAGCTGTTAATCTGATTTTGATTTAGTTTTGGTAGGTGGAATTTATCAAGGAAATTGTCCATTTCGCTTAGGTTTTCAAATTTAGTGGAATATAGATTTTTAAAGTAATGCCCGAATATTTTCTGGATCTCCTCAATGTCTGTTGTTATTTCTCCCTTTTCATTTCTGATTTTGTTGATTTGGGTTCTTTCCCTTTGCCTTTTAGTTAATTTGGCTAGGGGTCTGTCTATTTTGTTGATTTTCTCAAAGAACCAACTTGTGGTTTCATTGATTCTATGTATAGTTCTTTTTGATTCTAAGTTGTTGATTTCAGCCCTAAGTTTGATGATTTCCTGCCTTCTGCTCTTTTTGGGAGTGTTTGTTTCTTTTTTTTCCAATTCACCCAGCTTAGCTGTTAGTTCACTAACATGAGCTGTCACAATTTTCTTTTTGAAAGCACTTAGTGCTATGAACTTTCCTCGTAGCACAGTTTTCAATGTATCCCATAGGTTTGGGTATGTTGTGTCTTCATTGTCGTTGGATTTTAAGAAGTCTTTGATTTCCTTCTTTATTTCTTCCCTGACCCAGTGGTCATCCAGTAAGGAGCTGTTCAATTTCCATGTGTGTATAGGTTTTCTGTTGATTCTTTTGCTGTTGAAGACCAGCTTTATTCCGTGGTGGTCTGATAAGATACAAGGTGTTATTTCAATTTTCTTGTATCTATTGAGACTATCCTTGTGACCAACTATGTGGTCGATTTTGGAGAAGGTTCTGTGGGGTGCTGAGAAAAAGGTGTATTCCTTTGTGTTTGGGTGAAACGTTCTGTAGTTATCTGTTAGGTCCATTTGGTTCATGATCTCTGTTAGACTCAATATTTCTCTGTTTGTCTTCTGTCTTGATGATCTGTCCTTTGTTGTGAGTGGGGTGTTGAAGTCTCCCACTAATGTGTTGTGATCGACGTGTGCTTTACGTTTTAGAAGTGTTTCTTTTACGAAAGTAGGTGCCTTTGTATTTGGGGCATAGATGTTCAGTATTGAGATTTCCTCTTGATGAATATTCCCTTTAATGAGTATATAGTGCCCTTCTTTGTCTTTCTTCATTAACTTCAGTTGGAAGTCTGTTTTGTTTGATATTAGGATGGCTACTCCAGCTTGCTTCCTGGGTCCATTTGCTTGGAAAACCTTTTCCCAGACCTTTACTCTGAGGCAGTGACTATCTTTCGTGGTTAGATGTGTCTCTTGTATACAGCATAAGGAAGGGTCTTGCTTGCGGATCCACTCTGTAAACCTGTCTTTTTATTGGGGAGTTGAGTCCATTGATGTTGATGGATATTAGTGACCTGGGGTTGTTATTTCCCATTAGTTTGGTATAGGTGGTGGTCCTGTGCCTCTTTTGGTTTAGTTGCTGAGGGGTTTTCTATTCCCTTTGTTTTCTTGGGTGGAGTTTACTTCTCTGGGTTGGGATTTTCCTTCTAGGATTTTCTGTAGGGCTGGGTTTGTGGGTAGATATTGTTTAAATTTGATTTTGTCATGGAATATCTTGTTTTCTCCATCTATGTTGATAGAGAGTTTTGCTGGGTAAAGTAGTCTGGCTGGGCACCTATGATCTTTCAGGACTTGTAGTATATCTGACCAGTCCCTTCTAACTTTTAAAGTTTCTGAGGAGAAGTCAGGTGTAATTCTGATGGGTCTGCCATTGTATGTGACTTGACCTTTTTCTCTTACAGCTTTTAATATTCTTTCTTTGTTCTGTACATTTGGTGTTTCAATTATTATGTGGCGAGAGGAGTTTCTTTTCTGGTCTAATCTGTTTGGTGTTCTGTAAGCCTCTTGGATTTTTATTGGCATCTCTTTTTTCAGGTTTGGGAAGTTTTCCTCTATGATTTTGTTGAAGATATTTACTGGACCTTGGAGTCGAGAGTCCTCTCTTTCCTCTATACCTATAATTCTTAGGTTCCATCTTTTCATTGAGTCCTTGATTTCTTGGATGTTGTGGGTGAGAGATTTTTTAGCCTTCTCATTTTCTTTGGATGTTGTACTGATTTCTTCCACTGAATCTTCCATGCCTGAGATCCTGTCTTCCATCTCTTGCATCCTACTGTTGATACTCACCTGCGTAGTTCCTGTTCTCTTCCCTTTGTTCTCCACTTCCTCTTTTAACTCTGACTGTGTTTTCTTTATTGTTTCTCTTTCTATTTTCATGTCTTGTATGGTTTTGTTCGTTTTGTACATTTCCTTCTCCAGCTTGCTTGTTTTTGTATGAAAATCTTTCATAGCCTTGTCCTTTTCCTGTTCAAGCTCTGTCACCTTGGCTTGGAGCTCTTTAATGGTGTTGTTCCTTGTTTTGAGTTGTAGAATTGTGGCTTCTTTGAATTCCTTCATATGTTCAAGTTCTTCTTGCAGGGACTCTATCACTTTCCATAATGCAGAATTGTCAACGTTTTCATGTGATTCTTTTGGTGTGAGGTCATCCGAATTGGATGAGCTAGGATAATTCTGCTTTGTTGGCATCATATTTCCTTGATTTCTATTTTTTTTTTTGACCTTTGGCCATTGGGTGTGTTTAGCTGTCTGTTCTTGTCGTTTTCTGTGCTTGGATCCACAGTGGATGCTTTGGTGCAGGGGACGAGTTACTTGGCTATCTGTCGTTGCTTACAGGGGGATTTCAGGGTCACTGTGGTTTTAATCGTCTGAGGCACTGTGAGCAATGCAGCCTAATCCCAGGTTGTGAGTAATGGACCAGAATTGTTTCACTGCTCCCAATTCAGACTTCTCTACGTTGCACTCTGAGTTATCAGCCTGTAATGGTTCTGATGGTATTGACCTGTTTGCCCAGGCACAGATTCTGTGGGCTTTGTTTGTCGTCACGGAGGCTGACAGGGTCTGGCTCCACACCTATTATGTCTGGATTTTTCCAGAATACAGCTATGGTCCGGATTTCTGGTTTCTCACTAGGCTTCTCGCCACAGGCCTGGCCTCTGAGTCTGATTCCCTCCCTGTCTGCATAGCCGCGGCTCTCCCTCCCTGGCTGCTCGGCCATGGGTGCACAGTGCCCAGGATCCCCCGGCCACCTGAGTGGACCTCTCGCCCCAGCAGCTCAGCTGTGGGTGCGCGGATCCCTGGCCCAGCCCACGCCTGACTCTCTCCCCATTTGTCCTGCCGTGGGTTTGCGGGGATTTGGCCCTGCCAGCCAGGCTCACTCCCCAGCTGCGCTGCCGTAAGTGCACGGGATTCGGCTCCTCTCACCCGCCTTTGTGTTCCCGGTTTCCGCACTCTGTCTGAACCTCCCGCCCTCCGCTTCACGAGCGGCTGCGGACCACCCGCTGATCCCCCTGTTTGTTCCTTGCTAAAACTTCCACTATCTCGCAAAATTTTTTATATGAGTATAAGTTCTACCTGAGGCATGGGGGGTCCAATAGGCTAGTGAACTAACGCCAAGTGGCTTCTGATCCTGCCTGCTGTGTGTTGGGATCGATCTTACCAAATGGGAGTTCCCGAATCCCGGGTTTAGTGGCTTCCGTGTCTGTGAGAGATGGGTGAGAGCCTTGCCCTGGGACTTTTAACAGTCCCTTGGGAGCTGTGAGTGTTCCCGGGGGGGGGGGGCTAGCCCCTCCGGTCTTTGCACAGTGCCCAATAACTCTGTGTTTTTTATGGCTCTCCCCCCCCCCCCCGCGTTCAAAATGCGTCAGTGTAGGTCGCCGCCATCTTCCTTCCCATACTAGTACTTTCAAAATAACTTTGTGTGAAAATTTGACCTAATAAAGCCCTGGCTGAACAAACACCATACACAAACATGTAAAATTGGTTGGGTGGAGAACACAATTAGAAAACCTTTGCATTATAATATGGGCTGTGGCCTAATTACACCACATGTGAAATATGATGGCACAGAAGACATGCTCAAAATCCCTGGATAATTTTACAAGCATGAAAATTCACTAATACACTTATGTTTATTAATGGTCATGTTTTGGTTGTTCACAGATGTGAACAACCTCAAAAATAAATGAAAAAAAAAACCCAATATAGTCATTGATTTTTTTTAAAGGGAAAACAAGGATTTCACATGTACAACATAGATGCACACGTGAGTGTGCAGAGCCACCATTCCTGAGCCACCACTGTTTATGGCAGGAAGAAGCCACCTCTACCTGGCACTCACCTTGCTACTCTGTGGGCCCTTGCTTGAGTCACACTGCGTTGATGAGCATATGGAATCCTGACTTGTTCTCCTGCCGAGGGGTGGGGGGGAGACACAAGATGGAAAGATCAGACACTCCAAAGAACTCAGTGTGTCCTCCACTCCAGTTTCAGGTGCTTATTTCCGCCTCATCTGCCAAGCATCCCACTCGCTCATGAGGGCAGCCACACCCTACGTCCCACAAAATGAATGCTTACTGGTGTGGGGTTAGAGGAGAACAGCGGAAACCCTCAGCATTGAAGGAGTATTGCTGCTGCCTGGGCCTAGGAAACACATGCGCCTGGCCGGCCTCATTGCGAAAGCTAGATTGAGCCATTTAGGTTCTGACACTGAAATGCAGGGGTGGATGGCAGCAGGTGCAGAGAAGCTGACTAACTTCTTGCACTGTGTTGGTTTCTTTCTGGCATGATCCTGTCTCTTCTATTCTCTGTGGGCATGGACTAAAGAGTAGCTTACATACAAAGAACAGGCCGGATAATATTCTCCAAAGAATTTTTTTGGAAGCTTTTTTTTTATTTATTTTTTTCCTTTATTTTTATTTCCTCAAGTTACATCTCAATCGCAGTCCCCTCCCTATTCCCCCTCCAGTACCACCCTCCCACCCTCAATCCCCCATCCTCTTCCCTTTTTTTTCTTTGAAGTTTAAGGTATATCTTATTTCCCCCTACAGTTTCCCCTTTCAGTCCAACAAATGGCTCTTTCTCTTATAATAATAAATACAATACAGTACAACAGAGGTAATTAGGCCACAGTTATGAGGGTTATATGGCTTAGCGTACATTCCCAATGTCCAGTCCATATGTATTTGGAACCTGAATTTAGCATTCTACTATCTAAACATCTCCATGAGTTTAAAGTTCTATATCTAACTCAGCTTTCATACTAACTTGCCTCACAATTTTAAAAGCATCTTATTAGATCTATAACACTCTCTTGACTCCTAAACAACTAAAAATTTAATTATGAGACTCTAGCTATCTGTTCTTCAACCACCTCAGAGACCTGAGAGGGATAAATATATCTGATTTTATAGGAAGTACAGGGCCTGCAGCTTCCTAAACTAACAAATGACATACCAGTGGCTGCCTGGACAGTTCCCATTTTCTCTCCATACATTACAGCATCGATCTTCAGTCATTTGGCCCCGTTTCTCTGACAGACATTGATTGTAGAGCAGGGGTTATGAAGGACTTACCTACCCTGTCTTGGCAGAGCTAGGCTGTCGACTTACCTGCTTCCAGGTTTTGTCCTTTTTGGACAGCATTCTGTCTACAGTTGGAGCAAGGGGCTTTTCCTACCAAGAGATAGGCTTGTGACTAATTCAATCATCTCCCACTGGAGATTCTTCAATGCTCATCTTCTACTTGGAGGAGAATAGGGGGTGCTGTCAGGAGTTGATATGTCTTGATATAAAAAAATCTAAAGTTATGAAAACATCTTTGAATGCCATATTCTGCAGATCTCTTGAGGTTTTTGAAGAGGCCCTATCTATCTCTTATATTAGGGTAAGCAGATGTTGCGTGTCTCGTAGCAGGTTTAAGCTTAGCAAGTAACTATAATAGGCTGTCATAGTACCTAACAGAATGACCGGCTTGCATAACCATTAGTGTGCATTTCTTAATTATCCTAAACAGTTTATGACAATTAGTAGTAAAAGGCCGAAACATCACATTTCATTTTTTTTCTTTACCTCCTAACCCTTCCATCCCATTTCTCTGGGGTGGGGTGTCCTTATATAACAGTCCGTCATCTCAGGTCGTATGAGAGCCAAGAGCCTCCTCATTCATTGGGGGTCTATGAAGCAGTACCATCAGTGAAAAGTGTCTCATTGCCAGGGAGAGAGAACTACTAAACAGACAAACCAATAAGCAGTCAATAGATAAAAAAGATTAAAAAATAGAAAAAATATATAAAAAATAAATAAAAATTAAAAATAAGAAGTCTATGTCCAAGTTCCCTTTGTGTTAGTTGTAGTATCAATACCTTCTACTATATAGCTTAAATCCTACTATAAGTGAATAGATGCCATATGCGTCCTTCTGAGTCTGGGTTAGCTCACTCAGGATGAGCTTTTCTAGTTCCATCCATTTGGCTGCAAATTGCATAGTTTCATTGTTCCTGATAGCTGAATAGTATTCCATTGTGTAGATGTACCACAGTTTTTTAACCCATTCTTCGGTTGAGGGACATCTGGGTTGTTTCCAGTTTCTAGCTATTACAAATAAGGCTGCTATAAACATAGATGAGGAAACTTCCTTATGATTCCGTGAAGAGGCATTTGGGTGTATACCCAGAAGTGGTATGGCTGGGTCCTGAGACAGAGCTATTCCAAGTTTTCTAAGATATCGCCAGACTGACCTCCATAGTGGTTGCACAAGCCTGCATTCCCACCAGCAATGGAGTAGGGTACCCCTTTCTCCACACCCTCACCAGCATGTGCTGTCATTTGAGTTTTTGATCTTAGCCATTCTGACAGGTGTGAGATGGAATCTCAGAGTCTTCTTGAGTTGCATTTCTCTGATGATTAAGGATGTTGAGCATTTCTTCAAGTGTCTCTCAGCCATTAGGGATTCCTACTTTGTGAATTCTCTATTTAGCTCTGTCCCCCATTTTTTGATTGGATTATTTGGTTTCTTGGCATTTAATTTCTTGAGTTCTTTGTAGATTTTGGATATTAGCCCTCTGACAGATGTGGGGTTGGTGAAGATTTGCTCCCAGTCTGTAGGCTGCCATTTTGTTCGAATGACAGTGTCCTTTGCCTTACAGAAGCTTTTCAGTTTCATGAGGTCCCATTTATTGATTGTTGATCTCAAGTCGTTGGTGTTCTGTTCAGGAAGTTGTCGCCTGTGCCAATTAGTTCGAGGGTTTCTCCCACTTTTTCTTCTAGTAGATTTAGTGTGACCAGCCTTATGTTAAAGTCTTTGATCCACTTAGACTTAAGTTTTGTACAAGGTAAAAAGTGTGGGTCTAATTTCATTCTTTTACAAGTGGACATCCAGTTGGACCAGCACCATTTGTTGAAGATGCTGTTCTTCTTCCATTGTGCCATTTTGGCTTCTTTGTCAAAAATTAGGTGGCCATAAGTGTGTGGGTCTATTTCTGGATCTTCAATTCAATTCCATTGATCTACTGGTCTGTTTCTATACCAATACCATGCTGTTTTTACAACTATTGCTCTGTAGTACAGCTTGAAATCTGGGATGGTAATACCTCCAGATTTTTTTTTTTATTGTACAGGATTGATTTAGCTATTCTGGGCTTTGTGTTGTTCCATATGAAATTGAGAATAGCTCTTTCCAAGTCTATAAAAATTGTGTTGGTATTTTGATAGGAATTGCATTGAATCTACATATTGCTTTGGGTAGGATGGCCATTTTTATTATGTTGATCCTACCTATCCATGAGCATGAGAGATCTTTCCATCTTCTAAAGTCCTCTTCCATTTTTTTCTTCAAGGGCTTGAAGTTCTTGTTGTACAGGTCCTTTACTTACTTGGTTAGAGTTACCCCCAGGTATTTTATGTTGTTTGTGGCTATTGTGAAGGGGATTGTTTCCCTTATTTCTTTCTCAGCCCATTTGTTTGTTGAATAAAGAAGGGCTTCTGATTTTTTATGTTAATTTTGTATCCAGCCATTTTGTTGAAGGTGTTTATCAGCTGTAAGAGTTCTCTGGTGGAGTTTTTGGGGTCGCTTATGTATACTATCATATGTGCAAATAGGGATAATTTGACTTCTTTGTTTCCGATGTTTATCCCCTTGATGTCCTTTAGCTGTCTTATTGCTCTAGCAAGAACTTCAAGTACTATATTGAAGAGATATGGTGAAAGTGGACATCCTTGTCTTGTCCCTGAGTTTAGAGGAAATGCTTCAACTTTCTCTCCGTTTATTTTGATGTTGGCCACTGGCCTGCTGTATATTGCCTTTATTATTTCTAGGTACGGTCCTTTTATGCCCGTTCTCTCCAGAACTTTTAGCATGAAGGGGTGTTGGATTTTGTCAAATGCTTTTTCTGCATCTAGCGAAATTATCATGTGGTTTTTTTCTTTCATCTTGTTTATATGGTGAATGACGTTGATAGACTTTCGTATGTTGAACCATCCCTGCATTCCTGGGATGAAGCCTACTTGATCATGGTTTATGATACTTTTGATGTGTTCTTGAATTTGGTTTGCTAGTATTTTATTAAGTATTTTTGCATCTATGTTCATGAGGGAGATTGGTCTGAAGTTCTCTTTCTTTGTTGGGTCTTTGTGTGGTTTAGGAATCAGGGTGATTGTGGCCTCGTAGAATGAGTTTGGCAATGTTCTTTCAGATTCTATTTTGTGAAAGAGTTTGAAAAGTATTGGTGTTAGTTCCTCTTTGAAGGTCCGGTAGAATTCCTTGCTAAAGCCATCTGGCCCTGGGCTTTTTTTGGTTGGGAGATTTTTAATGAGTGTTTCTATTTCCTTAGGGGTTATAGGGCTGTTTAATCTGTTTATCTGATCTTGATTTAGCTTCGGTAGGTGGAACCTATCAAGAAAATTGTCCATTTCACTTAAGTTTTCAAATTTGGTGGAGTATAGATTTTTAAAGTAGGATCCAAATATTCTCTGGATTTCTTCAATGTCTGTTGTTTCTCCCTTTTCATTTCTGATTTTGTTGATTTGTGTTTTCTCCCTCTGTCTTTTAGATAATTTGGCTAAGGGTCTGTCTATTTTGTTGATTTTCTCGAAGAACCAACTCTTGGTTTCATTGATTCTTTGTATAGTTCTTTTTGTTTCTAAGTTGTTGATTTCAGCCCTAAATTTGATGATCTCCTGCCTTCTGCTCCTCTTGGGAGTGTTTGCTTCTTTTTTCCCCAATTCTCCCAGTTTAGCTGTTAATTTGCTAAGATGAGCTGTCACAATTTTCTTTTTGAATGCACTTAGTGCTATGAACTTTCCTCGTAGCACAGCTTTCATTGTGTGCCATAGGTTTGGGTATGTTGTGTCTTCATTTTCGTTGGATTTTAAGAAGTCTTTGATTTCCTTCTTTATTTCTTCCCTGACCCAGTGGTCCTCTAGTAAAGAGTTGTTCAATTTCCATGTGAGTGTAGACTTTCTGTTGATTGTTTTGCTATTGAAGTCCAGCTTTATTCCATGGTAGTCTGATAAGATACAAGGGGTTATCTCAATTTTCTTGTATCTGTTGAGGCTATTTTTGTGTTCAACTATATGTTCGATTTTGGAGAAGGTTCCATGCGGTGTTGAGAAGAAGGTGTATTCTTTTGTGTTTGGGTGAAATGTTCTGTAGATATCTGTTCGGTCCATTTGGTTCATGATCTCTGTTAGACTCATTATTTCTCTGTTTGGCCTCTGTCTTGAAGATCTGTCCATAGTTGTGAGTGGGGTGTTGATGTCTCCCACTATTAAAGTGTTTGGATAGATGTGCGATTGAAGTTTTAGAAGCGTTTCTTTTATAAATGTAGGTGCCTTTGTATTTGGGGCATAGATGTTCAATATTGAGATGACCTCTTCGTGAATATTTCCTTTAATGAGTATGTAATGCCCTTCTCTGTCTTTTTTTTTTTTTTATTAACTTCAATTGGAAGTCTATTTTGTTTGATATTAGGGTGACTACTCCTGCTTGTTTCCTGGGTTCATTTGCTTGGAAAACCTTTTCCCAGCCCTTTACTCTGAGATAGTGTTTATCTTCAATAGTGAGGTGTGTTTCTTGTATACAGCAAAAAAGATGAGCCTTGTTTACGGATCCAGTCTGTAAGTCTGTGTCTTTTTATTGGCGAGTTGAGTCCATTGATGTTGATGGATATTAGTGACCAGGGGTTGTTATTTCCCATTATTTTGGTATAGCTGGCTGTCTTGTGTTTCTTTTTGTTTAGTTGATGTGGAGGTTTCTATTTCATCTGCTTTCTTGGGTGTAGTTATCTTCTCTGTGTTGGAGTTTTCCTTCTAGGATCTTCTGTAGGGCTGGGTTTGTGAGGAGATATTGTTTGAATTTGATTTTGTCATGGAATATCTTGTTTTCTCCATCTATGTTGATAGAGAGTTTTGCTGGGTATAGTAGTCTGGCTGGGCACCTCTGTTCTCTCAGGGCATCTGTCCAGGCCCTTCTAGCTTTTAAAGTTTCTGAGGAGAAGTCAGGTGTGATTCTGATGGGTCTGCCATTGTATGTGACTTGGCCTTTTTCTCTTACAGCTTTTAATATCCTTTCTTTGTTCTCTACATTTGGAGTTTGTATTACTATGTGGCGAGAGGAGTTTCTTTTATGATCTAATCTGTTTGGTGTTCTGTAAGCCTCTTGGATTTTTACTGGTATCTCTTTCTTTAGTTTTGGGAAGTTTTCTGCTATGATTTTGTTGAAGATATATCCTGGACCATGGAGTCGGGAGTCTTCTCTTTCCTCTATGCCTATTATTCTTAGGTTCCGTCTTTTCATTGAGTCCTTGATTTCTTGGATGTTGTGGGTGAGAGATTTTTTTAGCTTTCTCATTTTCTTTGGATGTTGTACTGATTTCTTCCACTGAATCTTCCATGCCTGAGATCCTGTCTTCCATCTCTTGCATCCTATTTTTCATACTCACATCCGTAGTTCCTGTTCTCTTCTCTTGATTCTCCATTTCCTCTTTTAACTGACTGTGTTTTCTTTATTGTTTCCATTTCTATTTTCATGTATTGAATGGTAGTGTTCGTTTTGTACATTTCCTTCTCCAGTTTGCTTTTTTTTTGCCTGGAGATCTTTCATTGCTTTATCCTGTAACCGAACTTTTCAGTTATTATTTAACACTTATTTATTTATTACTAAATTCACTTATAAC
>CAJQZJ010000077.1:744420-798363 GCA_907164525.1 Lophiomys imhausi
ACACACACACACACACACACACACACACACACACACACACACACACAAACCTTTTAAGCTGCTATCAAGTTTGTGTGAGCTATGTGGCAACCTGAATTCTAACATTCCAATCTGAAATTAAGGCCATTTCCCTTTCATGCCAGTAAGGCAAGTATACCTTTGGTAAATGAAAATTTGAAAATTTTATATTGTATTTGTATTTTTTAAACTTATTAACTATTTTCTTAAAAAAGTATTATTTTGTTTTCTCAAGTTACTTCTAGAACCTAGTTTCCTCCCTCCTCCCCTCCTGTCCCCTCCCTCCCTTCCTTCTTCCCTTCTTTTCTCATTATTCCTCTTCTTGGTAGTCTCTCTCTCCTCAGATGAGGTGGGCCCTCACATATCATACTCCCTCAGTTCTTCAGTCATGTGAGGGCCAAGAGCTTCCTCTTGTACCGGGGCTTCATATGCCACACCATCTAGGGTAAGGTGTTCCACTAACCTGCAGCAGATTCCATGACTCCCTGGGTGAAATTTTTCCTAGGATAGATATGCTAGGTTCCTATCTATTTGGTTAGGTGAGTTATAGGATAGTTATCCTGTGATGTATGGTTAATATCCATTTATAAGAGAGTATATACCATGTTTATCTTTCTGAGCCTGAGTCAGCTCACTTAGGATGAGCTTTTCTAGCTCCATCCATTTGGTTTCAAATTCCATGATTTCCTCATTTCTGATTGGTGCGTAAAATTCCATTGTACAAATATACCACAGTTTTTTTTAATCCATTTTTCAGTTGAAGGACACCTGGGTTGTTTCCAGTTTCTGGCTATTACAAATAAAGCTGCTATGAACATTGCTGAGGTAATGTCCTTGTGGTTTTGTTTCGAATCTTTTGGATATATGCCCAAGAGGGGTATGGCTGGGTCTTGAGGTAGAACTATTCCAAATTTTCTAAGATATGTCCAGATTGATATCCAAAGTGGTTGCACAAGTTTGCACTCCCACCAGCAATGGGGGAGTGTTCCTCTTTTTCCACATCCTCGCCAGCATGTGCTATCATTTGAGTTTTTCATCTTAGCCATTCTGACAGGTGTGAGATGGAATCTGAGTTGTTTTTAGTTGCATTTCCCTGATGACCAAAGATGTTGAACATTTCTTCAAGTGCCTCTTGGCCTTTAGAGATTGCTTTTCTGTGAATTCCCGGTTTAGCTCTGTACCCCATTTTTTGATGGGGTTATTTATTATTATTATTTTTTTTTGGTGTTTAATTTCTTCAGTTCTTTATACATTTTGTATTAGCCCTCTGTCAGATGTTGGGTTGGTGAAGATCCTTTCTCAGTCTGTAGGCTGCCATTTTGTTCTAAGGACAGTGTCCTTGGCCTTACAGAAGATTTTCAATTTCACAAGGTCCCATTTATTGATTGTTTGTTTTAGCACCTGAGCTATTGGTGTTCTGTTCAAGAAGTTGCTACCAGTGCCAATGAGTTTCAGGCTTTTCCCACTTTCTCTTCTATTGATGTTAGTGTGTCCGGATTTATGTTGAGGTCCTTAATCCACTTAGACTCAAGTTTTGTACAGGGTGATAAGTATGGATCTATTTGCATTCTTCTACATGTTGACATCCAGTTAGACCAGCACCATTTATTGAAGATGCTTTCCTTTTTCCATTGTATGTTTTTGGCTTCTTTATCAAAAATTAAGTGACCGTAGATGTGTGGGTTTATTTCTGGGTCTTCAATTCGATTCCATTGGTCAACTGGTCCATTTCTATACCAGTACCATGCTGTTTTTATTACTATTGCCCTATAGTACAGCTTGAAATCTGGGATGGTGATACCTCCAGATGTTCTGTTTTTGTACATGATTGATTTACCTATTCTGGGTCTTTTGTTATTCCATATGAAGTTGAGAATTGTTTTTTCCATATCTGTAAAAAACTGAGTTGGTATTTGGATAGGAATCACATTGAATTGAATTTGTATATTGCTTTTGGTAAGATGGCCATTTTTGTTATGTTGATCCTACCTATCCATGACCAAGGGACATCTTTCCATTTTCTGATATCTTCTTCAATTTCTTTCTTCAGGGACTTGAAGTTCTTATCATACAGGTCTTTCACTTGCTTGGTTAGAGTTACCCCCAGGTATTTTATATTATTTGTGGCTATTGTGAAGAGTATTGATTCCCCTATTTCTTTCTCAGGGCATTTATCTTTTGTGTAAAGAAGGGCTACTAATTTTTTTGAATTGATTGATCCAGCCAACTTGCTGAAGGTGTTTATCAGCTGTAGTGTCGGGGTCGCCCCCCCAAGCTGGTTTGGGCGATGGAGGGAAGGGTTGGACCAGCTGGCTCTCACTCCAGGGCTAAAGAAGATGATGAGTGTCAACAACTCAGTTCTCCTATCACCCCCGGGGGAGGACATACTGAGTCGGGAGAGGCATTGAGGCAGGATCTCATTTTTATTGTTCAGGAAGTTTCTTTTATAGGGTAGGAGGGGGGCAGCATGAAAGTGTAGTGTGAGGTTGCATAGGCAGTGAAGTAAGAGATAAGGTATAGAGAGGGCCAATAAACTAAATGAGCATAGCTGCAGTTAGGCAGGGCTAATGCCAGAATGATATAGTGCAGAAGGGTCTGGACTTCTGCATTTTTGAGACAGGTCTCCAAAATTGAGTCTGGCCTGGGGGAGGCACTTTAGGCCCCAATCTGGCTGATTTAGGCACTTAGGCCCAACACTGTAGGAGTTCTCTGGTGGAATTTTTGGGGTCATTTATGTATACTATCACATCATCTGCAAATAGGGATACTTTGACTTCTTCCTTTCCAATTTGTATCCCCTTGATCTCCTTTAGTTGTCTTATTGCTCTAGCTAAAACTTCAACTACTATGTTGAAGAGATACGGAGAGAGTGGGCAGCCTTGCCTTGTCCCTGATTTTAGAGGAAATGCTTTAAGTTTCTCTCCATTTTGTTTGATGTTGGCTATTGGTTTTTTGTAAATTGCCTTTGTTATGTTTAAGTATGGTCCTTGTATGCCTGATCTCTCCAAGACTTTTAACATGAAGGGGTGCTGTATTTTGTCAAAAGCTTTTTCAGCATCCAATGACATGATCATGTGGTTCTTTTCTTTCAGCTTGTTTATGTGGTGGATTACATTGATGGATTTTCTAATTTTGAATATCCCCTGCATCCTTGGGATGTCTCCAAAGAATTTTGTTGTAATTCTAAGACAATGTATAGGGAAGGTGTTAGATTCTGAGTCATGAATACGTGAATCCTAACTTATAGCACAGAAACCTTTAATTTCCCTCTAGAGATTTATTTAACATTGTTGTTCAAAACTATAGACTTTTAAAGCAAATAAATGTAGAAAATAGAAAAATACTTTTTATTACACACTTAATAAGTAATTCTCTGCTGTTACAGGAGTGGATGGAGACTGCTCAGCTATACTGGATAGTGTATGAAACCTGCAATGCCATTTCCATTTGTTCCCTCCAAGTCCTAAATTTGCTGCAGCTCTGTGTCTAGTGTGTTAGATTTTGCTAAAAGTATGATCCAAATCCAATGAGACTTTCCCATTTCTTCTACTATTGTAAAAGGAGCAGTGGGGCCAATATGGTAAGGGTGAACACAGCGAGGCTGATGTGTTAAGGGTCTACACAGTGAAGCTGGCATGGTAAAAATCTACACAGCCAGGATCTGTCAGATCCCTAAAAATTGTGACAGTTGAAACCAAGGAGCCAGCACAACACCCATCTTCCTTCAGCTGTCCCTTTCTTAATGGTAGGGGAAGGGTAGCTCATGTCACCTACCTGGGCTCCAGATAGCACTACATGACCATGAGGTTCTGAGTTACCTTGCACAGTCAGGAGGTCGGAAGAGGAACATTATGTCATTAATTCGAAAGCGTTTGGGATCCAAGTCAGGATCTGAAGAGAAGCAGTCCTCAGGCCGATATCTGAAACAAGCATGTCCTTGCCTGGTAAATTGCACCTAGTATGAGCCTCACCATACTTACATTGTCCTGAATCCCATGCAGGTCTGACAACTTCAAATGCTGTCACTGCACAGGAAGGGAAAGTCTACAAGGGTTGAGTTCAGATATGCCTTCCTTTCTAAGACTTTGTAGAACCACATGATCACCAGTGATCAACAAACCTTTAATCTGATTAACTGGACAGAATTCTTACCTACAGGTCAGAGTGTCTAAGCCTATAGAGGAACCATCTGGAAGTTTCATACAGTTTAAACAGAATTCTACTCTGAACACATGGAATGACAGAGTTGAGTGAAATCTAGTGCTTAATCACAGGAGCTTGTAATTGAGTGGACTTGTAACTCAAGTGATGCTGAGATTACCCAGCTCCCACTGCTTTAGTCTTCCTTGGACCCAGGTCCCAGGGAACATCCCAGGTAGTGTCTGGAGACTAGAACAGTAGTCTCTAACAATCTACACTATACTCTATGCTCCATCTCTTAAATATTTGCATTCCTTAGGGCAAACTGAACTCTTAGCAGCATGGCACTTTCCTTTAAGAGAAATTGCTTCTGCTAGTTTGAGCTGATGCGCAAATGCTAAAATTTGGATAGGGAACATCATACAAGAACCCATATTTTACAGGCTTGCTCCCCAGATTGGTGCCCTTGGGGGTGTGCTGAGCTTTTAATGGGGGGCCTAGTGGGAGGTTTTCTAGTCCTTTGGAAAGCAGCTCCTTGAGAAAGAGCTGGCATCCTTGTCCCTTTCTTTTTACTGAGGTGTTCCATCACTCATTATTCCTACTCTGATCTGATGTCTCCTCACAGGCCAAAAGTTACAGGTCAATTTGAACCTCTGAAACCATGAGCCAAAACAAACCTTTATTATTAAGTTGTCTTAGGAATTGTTTTTACAATATCTGAGAGGAGACTGCCACAGTAGTGTGGCTTGGGACCTTGAATGACTGGGACCAAGATCAAAAAAGAACCATTTGTTGGACTGAAAGGGGGAGCTTTTGGGGGGGAAAAGATATACCTTAAACTAAAAAAAAGGTAGAGGATGGAGGGTTGAGGGGAAAGAGGGTGGAAGGGTGGGACCGGAGGGAGGAGTAGAGAAGGGATTGTGATTGAGATGAACTTGATGAAATAAAAAATAAATTATAAAAAAAAGAAGCTGGAGAATTTGATGACTTTTTCTTAGCTCAGTGGTTTTAGTTATATCTGATCATCAAGCAATCATGAAATAGATTATTATTTAGCAAGAAACATTATCAATTTGAACCCCTAAATCATAGTGTTCTTGAGAAAGAAGGGCTCTTTCTCTCTGACTGGTGAAGGAGTCAGACAAAATGAGGTATATTAAGAAATGGCAAGTTGGAGAGATGCCTCTGTGGTTAAGAGCACTGGATGCTCTTTCAACCACCCTGTGTTCAACTCCTAGCACCCAATGGCAGCTCACAACTGTGTAAATCTAGTCCCAGGGGATCTGGCACCCTCTTCTGGCCTCTGTAGGCACTAGGCACACAGGTGGTACACTGACATACATGCAGACAAAACACCCATACACATAAAATTAATACATACAATAGTAGAAGTATCATCCATCATAAATACAGGAATAACATTCAGTTTTATAATCATAAAGCTAGGAATATATTACTTTACACAGTTCTGGGATAAGCTCTGTCTTTTACAAAAGACTAGTGGTTCTGAACAACAACAAAAAAAAATGTTATATGTGGATATGTGGATGTGGATGTGCAGTGGCCAAAAGACAACCTCTGTGTTAGTTCCCTGCTTCAGGACCCATGGTTTGTGAGACAGGATCTCTCACTGGCCTAGAATTTATCAAGTAGGCTAGTCTGGTTGGTGGCTGGCAAGCCCTACGGATCTACTTTGTCTATAAATATGTGCCACAACACCTTTTTACACTTAGGTTCAGGGATCAAACTCAGGTTCTTGTGCTTGTCATGCAAGTACTTTCCTTACTGAACTACTCCCCAGAACCCTCCAGTTTTAAAGTAATCATCTGCCTATGTAAAAGGGATGCAATGTATAACCCACCACAGTTGTTTTCTTTTATCAAGTACTAACTTTGCATGTATCGCTTGGCAAAATATCTGGTACTTAAACAAGAAGGATTTCTACTGAGAAATTGGAAATAGCTCAGGACAGCTGTCCCCTCTTTTCATGGTGGCATCAGCCTAATCTTTTTCATCCATCTTTTTTTTCCTTCACAGTTGTGAGTCAAACACAAACTAACACTGTCACTGTGAGAACTGTTAATAAGAATGCCTGACATTGTCCAGTGTTCATTCACACAGGTATCAAATGACAAGCATACAGTAGAGAAGAAAAGCCCAAAGACAGGCACTGAGTGTTAGGATGGGGCCAACTTTTGATGAAAAGGCCATGGTCCAGGTGGACCAGTAGTAGATAATGCCCTCCAACCAGTAGAAATTTCTCAGGTGCTTTTCCTCTTTTCCCTCTTCCTTTTCCTTTTGACTTCCCTCTTCTCCAAGCTAAACTTTATTTTATTTTTAGTTACTAAGATTATTGGACATTTTGTATCTTCAAATAATTTTACAAGCCTCCTTCATAGAGGGTGTCCTTACAAAGTTCCAGTACACACCTCCAAGTACACAACTCAAGACAGAAGACAGTCTATTATTTACAGTTCAGTCATCATGCTAGATATATAATACATTATGTTAGTTCCTTTAAACCAATGGCAGGAACACTTAGAGTAGGTTAATTGGGGAGGGTCAAGACTCCAGCCATGAGCCAGAACATCTCAAAGTAAATGGTTGAGATCCAAGATGCACCTGCTATATTGGCCCTTGCTAGAGCCACCATGTAATAAATTGGACATGTAGACATGCAATACATAAATGAAGACATGAATGAGAAGGAAAAGCCTTTTAGTATTACCATTTGTTTTTGATAAATGAGTAGATATTGGTGATACTAGGAAAATAGAAGGAAGAGAAGCTAGATGGAGGGGCAGGTTAGGAATTGTGAGGCTTGAATTGATGGGGAGAGATCAGATGAGAATGGCAGTGGATGATTGGATATATACTTGAAAGTTTCTGTATATCAGTGTGTCAAGTTATTACATATCTTAAATAATTTTTGGAGCTGGAGATATGCCTCAATGGTTAAAAGCACTGGCTGCTCTTCTAGAGGACTCAAGTTTGATTCCTAGTATCTACATGGTGACTCACAACTTTTTGTAACTCCAGCATCAGGAGATTCAGTGTCCTCCTCTGGCCTCTGCCTAGAACCAGGCAACACATCCATAAACATATAAATAGATAAAATTTAAAAATAAAATTGAAACCATTTGCTGAAGCCATAAATTTAAATATGGAAAATCACATATTTATGTAAAGGAAAAATCTCTTGGATATACAAGTATTTAAGGTTTTTCTTTTGTGTGTTTGTAATCATGCCATTTAGGCATTCAGAACATAATATACTTATGAACATAACCTCCAGGAAAACCTTCCTTGAAGGTCATCCCTACCATTAACTTCTTTTCATTGAGTATTGCTTGTTACTTAGGCTCTTATGCAGTAAAATTCCTATTATTTAGGGCAAAGACAATACTTACATTTCTTTGACAGTAGCTGTTAGAAAATTCCATAAGATAATCATGCCATTTAAGGTTCCAGATACTATCAAATTATATCCCTCTGTTTGAAATAAATCAATGCAGTTCACCTCAACATTCATGACAGGATTCTAAAGAAAAAGAACACAGATGTAAACTGGGGGAAATGTAAAGTAACCTAATTCAAATGTCATACATGCATGCTGTGACTGTAGTCAACTCGAATCAGTGTCACGATACATTCAAAGTTATTGAACAGGAAATGTACTGCCCCACCCCTCTTTTTTTTGCGTTTTTTGTTTTTCTGGTTTTTGAGACAGGGTTTCTCTGTGTAATAGTACTGGCCATCTTTGAACTTGATTTGTAGACCAGGCTGGCCTTGAACTCACAGAGATCTACCTGCCTCTGCCTCCTGAGTTCTGGGATTAACAGCATGTGTCACCACGCCCAGCTCATTACCCTCTCTTTTAAACATTAGAAATTTTAGATTGGATAATTCACTGAAACAAAACATTCTCCCCTTCTCTTCTGTCCTCTTTTGATTTAGCCTTGACTCACTTTGTTTTACCAACCATTACACTATCTCAGTTTTTTGTTTGTTTTTTTGTTTTTGTTTTTTGTTTTTTAAGATTTATTTATTTATTACGTATACAGTGTTCTGCCTGCAGGTATACTTGCTGGCGAGAAGAGGGCACCAGATTTCATTATGGATGGTTGTAAGCCACCATATGGTTGCTGGGAATTGAATTCAGGACCTCTGGAAGAGCAGTCAGTGGTCTTAACCTCTGAGCCATCTCTCCAGCTCTCGTTTTTTGTTGTTTAATCCCCCTTCAATCTTCTTTTTTTTTCTTTTTGTTTTTTTCAAGACAGGGTTTCTCTGTATATCTCTGGCTTTCCTGGAACTCACTCTGTAGACCAGGCTGGCCTTGAGCTCACAGAGATCTGCCTGCCTCTGCCTTCCAAGTGCTGGGATTAAAGGCGTGCGCCACCACGCCTGGCAATTACAGACAGCTGTGAATTGCCATGTGGGTGCTGGGATTTGAACCCAGAGTCAGTGCTCTTAACAGATGAGCCATCTGTCCATTCCCCACTTCAATCTTCTTGAAAAACCAGTCCACATTAGCTGTGTCCACCGACAGGCCAGT
This sequence comes from Lophiomys imhausi, assembly GCA_907164525.1. NCBI lineage: Eukaryota > Metazoa > Chordata > Mammalia > Rodentia > Muridae > Lophiomys > Lophiomys imhausi. The sequence goes on from CAJQZJ010000077.1 coordinate 753,134, forward strand.
CTTTCACTTGACAAGTCGTTTTTCCAGCTTCTGATGCACAGTACCTTATGGAAGCCTTTTCTATGTATTGTCAGCTATTACATGTGCTTCTTTGCAGTTATCTTGCCTCGGATATTTGTTGAGCATCTTAGGTTCTCAGAATACAAGCTAAATATGGCATCTGTGATCTGAACTATGTATGAAAATGTAAAGTATGCAGATGAAGTTTTTAATTACTGAGCAATCTGAAAATGCTGTATTGAAGACACATGTAAGACTTGGTGGGGACACACAATGACATGTACTTAAAATGAGCAGACTCTTGCTTTTATACTGTCCATGTTCTCTCCTTCCTGAGATGTCTTACTCTCACGATAGCAGGCTCTCTTGGTTTTTCTTGTGCTCTTGTTTGGATTCTGGATGTTTCCCCAAGGTCCATATATATGCTAAAGGCTTGGTCCCCAGCCTGTGGCACTACTGGAAGGTGGTGTAGCCTTTAAAAAGTTAGGTCAAATGGGAAGAACTTGTGTTGGTGGGGACATGCCCTTCAAAGGGATATTGAGTCCTTATCCTTCCTTTCTCCTTTGCTTTCTGACCTTTATGAGAAATGGATTCCTCTGCTAAGAGTTTCTATATGACCCAAGGCAACTGGATCAAAGATTCTGGACTGAAACTTTGCACTGAAAAAAAAAATTAGTCATCCATTTAAGTTGTTTCTCCCAAGGACTTTGTCCTGGTGATAAAAAGCTGGCTGACACAGCTTGTGTCTCTTCACCACTTCTTTTTCTGTTTTTAAGTGCTCTCTTGTTCTGTCCATCTTTTAATACTAATATCTTCAGTGTTCACATCATGTACATTTGCTTTTCTTTTTTCTTGTCTCCATCTGGTTCTGGGCAATATCCATACCTTCTGCTTTAATAATAACCTCAATATTAATACTCTAATAATCTAGTCTAGTTCCCTCTCCAAAGCTATAGGCTTGAGCATTAAATATTTACTTAATCTTAATATTAAAGTTGGGCTAAGTCACCAACTCCTTCCTTTAATCACACCATCCTTCTTCCCCTGTGTGGCCTTTACCACCAATGATTTAGTGCTGAGTTCTCCTAATTTTACTGTTTAATTTTTTTGAGATTTCATACATATGGATCTGTGCCTGCATAGATGAATGGCTGTGCATCTTGTGGATGCAGGGCCCACTGTTTGGACTGGAGTTAAAGGCAGCTGTAAGCCAACATGTGGGTACTGGGAATCAAACCCTGTCCCCTGGAAGAGTAGCTAGTGGGCTTAACTACTAAAGCCATCCATCAGTTCTCACTTACATACTTTTAAAGCTTTGTTTTCTTTACCATTTCTACTGTCGTGGCCTTTCATCTTTTAAATCAAACAAGAGCATACTGCCCGAATCTTTGGACTTTAGTCTTATTCTGTTTAAATTATTCATGTAAGCTGAACCAGGGGTGAACAGTCTATAACACAAAGTCATTTCTCATTAAAGCTCTTCCATGAACTACCATTCCTCACAGGCTCATGGGAAGTCCTTTAGTCCTATCTTTTCACCTCCATCTTCTACCACTCGGGTCCTTCTCCAGTTGCACTGGGATTCATTTTCTCTTTTTACCTCCCTTTAGAAACTCCTGTCTGAGACAAGCTGACGCCCAATGTTTTTTTTTCTAATATTAATTCAGCAATTATGTCCTTCAGGAGCTTTCCCCCTCCTGCTAGCACTCTGAGAGGCCAGCTGTATGCTTTTGTTGGTATTCCCAGTGCTAAGAATAGTAGCACACGTTACACAGTCGGTGCTCAGTAAAACGTGCTTCATAAACAAAGCCTTTTATGAAAAGTATTTCTCTGTAAGCTAATTTCTTTCCCAAGTGACTCTGCATTTTCTCGATAGAGTGATTTTAATGTAGGCAGCAACAGGATGTGCAGTGATGCTAATTATGACAAATGTCAAAAGTAAGAAATGAAAACCAGCGATAATTTAAAGTTGCATAGGGTCTGAAGAGGCACTTTCACTGTACTCTTTTCTCATGTGCATGTGTGCATGCTATTCATGTGTACTGTTGTGGATAGAGGCTCAAAATTGACATTGGGTGGGTGTCTTCCTCAACCTCTCTCCACTTTCATTGGGGAAGGGTTTTTCAGTTGAACTCAGACTGATAATTTAACTAGGCTGGCTTTTCCTAGGAGGCCTGTGTCCATCTCCTGAGTGCAGGGACTACAGTTGGCTGTTGTGCCCACCCCGCTTTTACATGAGTCCTAGGATCCCAAACCCCGGTCTTCATTTTTGTGTGGCAAGCCCTTTATCCATTTATCCACTTAGCCATCTCCCCAGCCCCATGTCTGTTGCACTTTACTAATTTATCCTCTGATTTAAAGAGATCATGTTTCAGTTCTTTGTCACCTGTGTGCTTTACAAGTGCCTTGGTTCTGGCTCACACTACACTCAACTTTCTGCTGTTATTAGCTATATACAATGTTTCCTACAGCATATTCATATGTCCAAACCTAGTTCCGGTGGCAAATAGAGTTGGATGAGGTAGGCTAGAATCGCTCTCTGAAGTGCTGAGAATTGTATGTATTCATTTTAGAGTCCTTTAATCTAACAATGAAATCTCTTATTGAAACTTCCAATGCAATTCAAGCTCACTACTGTGTTGACATTTGCTTTAGTATGAGGAAAACTTTATCTTTTCTATATTAAAATGATCCAGTAGACAGGTTTCAAATTCTATAAGACAAGTTATGTAATTTTCTTATGGGTTCTCTTACAATTATTTCACTAGTTATGGGGGAAAGCCTGAAGGCTTCTTTTGATTGGTCCTTCCTATAACCTGCTGCTGTCTTATTGGCTTTGGTATCTGACCACTAGTCCTTGAAAACACTGAGAAGCCGAGATACTTTAAGCTAATATTAGAGTATATTAATAAAGTTAATGAAGACTCCTTTAAAACAATCAAAAGGCTTAACTGTGTTTAAAACAAAACAACAATAACAAAATAACAGACTCCTTTACTTCCTGTCCTCAGCCTCAATTTCAAACATCCTTGATAGTTCATCCTCAGACGTATATGCCTGCTAGTTTATCACAACAAATAGCTTTTTGAAGAGACTTTCTATCAAGTTGTCTATTTCAATGTGTAGAGATATTTCTGAAATACTTTGAAAGGCGTCTGAGCTCTAGTAGTAGTGATGAATGTTTTCCTGGTCACAAATGTTTCAAGCATCCTGAGACAATTCCATGATAGCAAAGGGGATGCAAGGCTAACACATACCACAACACGATCATATCTCAAAATCACTATGCTAACTGAGGGTAACAGCATACATATACAGTGGGAGCCACTGTTGTAACATGTGGAAAGCTAATTTATGCTGAAAAGAATCAGATAGGTGTTGATGTGGCAGGGGTCTGGGGTGATGGTGATAGTCTCTGTCTTGACAGAAATTTGAGTTGTACATGGTTCTCTTAAAGTTCATTGACTATTACATTTCTATCTTGCTAATTCTCTTTTTATCAAATTTCACTAAAATCAACTCTGTAAAGCAACAGTTGACTCCAGTCCCTGAAGCATTCAAGGCTGTATCTATATACACCTTCCACTTTTTCTGAAATACATTTTTTAAATAAGATGAATTGGAGGGTGGGTAGAAGACAGACTCAAATAAATCCATAATAAGGTGAACATTGCAAAATAGTTGTTATGTTTAAGGGCAACCATTTATATGTGTTCCCTCTATATCTTTTCAAATATTTTATAAAGAAATATTGAAGAAACCACCAGGTTGATCTCACACTGCTGACCCTGCTGCCTCAGCTTGGGGGTTGGGGTTACAAACCCCCACTCAGAGGCTGCTCTGAGACTTCAGAAATCCCTTGTTAGGCATGGATGAGGACCATCAGGACCCGGAGAGATTTCCATTTTCCTGTGTTGTGGAAAGTAAGGGTGCCTCCTCCTTTCAGTCTGTTAACAGTGTTTGAATTTAGAGGTTACCCTGAAAGAAAAAAAAGTCTGATGATGTCCATTCCTTTTTTGTATTTTAAAATAACAATATAATGGCAACAGGTGCACTCATGATTAACCAAATGCACTTCCTGAGAAATGTGGGAAGCAAGGAAATAGACCCCAAACTATGAAAATAAAAGATGCAGTTTGACAACTGACTTTGAAAAGTTGTCACAGAGATGGACATGGTGGACCGTGCTTGTTATCTGAGCTCTAAGTAGACCAAAGGAAGAAGATAGAGAGATAAGTTTGGGATCCACAGTAAAAGATTTTCTCAAAACAGACAAAAGCCAAAACAAAACAAAACCACACACACACACACACACACACACACACACACACACACACACACACCAAAAAAAAAAACCCCAAAAGGTTTATATTAATATGCTAACTGAGCAGAAAAAGTGAATCTTTCTTATATGATTTACACATACATGTTCCTAATATGTGGGGGAAATTTCAATATAAAAAGAATAAAACCAAGTTGCATAGAAAAATAGACACAGGATATAATAAATGCCCACAAATGAACAGAGAATATAACAAATGTTCCATGAATGAAGAGAGGTAGAGCAAATACCTCATATGAATGAACAGAGGATATAATAAATGCCCACAAATGAGTCAAGGATATAGGAAGTGCCTGATGAATGAACAGGAAAGGCACTGTTCACTAAAATATGACACATTAAATTATTTCATATAAATTAAAAATTTTAATGCTTGTTAAAATCGTGGGGATATATGCTCACGTGGCACTGGAAATGCAGAATTGTACAACTACCACGTAGGAGAATTTGTGTCAATATCTAGGAAAACTTCACAGAACTTAAGTTTTCCTCTACTAGTTTCATAACTTCTTATTTTATATTCGAACTTTTGATCCATATTTCACTTGAGTTTTTGCAAGGTGAGAAGTATAAGTCTAATTTCTTTCTTTTGCATTTAGCTATTCAGTTTCCCAGCACAATTTGTTGAACAAGTTAGCTTTTTTGCGATGTGTGAAGGTGTAGCCGCACAGATTTCTGGGTCCTCCTCCCATCGGTCTGCATGTTTGTTTGTTCCCAATACCATGCCCTTCTTGATGCTGTTGCTCTGTAACATGGTTTGAGATCAAGTGTTGGATGCCTCCACCATTGCTCTTTCTGCTTAGCATTGTTCTGGCTGTTTGAGATCGTTTCACTTTCATGTGAATTGTAGGAATATTTTTATGTTCTTTCAAAATTTCTGTGAATAATGTACGTGCATTTTGATGGAAATTTTATTGAATATGCATTGCTTTTAATTTTATAGACATTTTTACAGAATGCATTTTGCCAGTCCATAAACATGGGAAAGCTTTCAATCTCAAGTCTTCATCAATTTACTTCAGTGTTTTAAAGTTTTTCTTATAGATACCTTTCACTTCCTTGGTTATTTCTAGGTGTGGTGGTTTGAATAAGAATGTCCCATAAAGACTCATGTGTTTGAATACTTGGTCCATAGGGAATGGCACTATTAGGTGGTGTGGCCTTATTGGAGTAGGAGTGGCTATGTTGGAGGAAGTGTGTCACTTGGGGGTGGGCTTTGAGGTCTCAGAAGCTCAAACTAGTTCTTTGCCTGCAGCCTGAAGATCCAGATATAGAACTCTCAGCTCCATGTCCCGTACCATGTCTGCCTGCATGCTGCCATGTTTCCCACTATGATGATAATGGACTAAACCTCCGAACTGTAAGCCAGCACCAAGTAAACGTTTTACTTTATGAGTTGCCATGGTGATAGTGTCTCTTAATAGCAATAAAAACCTAACTAAAACACTAGGTATTTTAAAAATAGTTTTATTAATTCTTTGATAATTTAATACAATATATTTCTAAGTATTTTTTAAAATCTATCATGAATGGGAATATTTCCCTGATTTCTCTGTGAAAAAATGATGATTGATATGCAGAAGGCTGTATGTTGATTTTGTATCCTGTTACATTGCTGAAAGTGTTTCCAGGCCAGAGATTTCCGGTAATATCTATCAGGTTATCTAAGAACAGGGTCATGCCATCTGCAAACAAGGGTATCTTACTTCCTTCCCAATTTGTGTTTATTTTCTTTCTTTCCTTTGCCTTATTTCTCTTGAAGTAGAAGGTAGAAAAGATAAATTAATATATCCTGATTTATTGATTTATTTAGGGATTTTTTTTTGGGGGGGGAGGACTCCTGTAGGCTCTACAGCCAGCATGGAAATGAACTATGAGTCAAGAAACAAAACTCAGTTCAGCAAGACTTTGCCAGTGTGGGTCTAAACTTCTGAAGTCTGACACCAGGCTGTTTATTGTGAGCATATTTAAATACAATACAATTTACAAAAAAGTTTTCTGGTGTAATACGGTCCCTAGTGCCCAAGGAGGTATAATTACTTGAAGATGGGTTCTATAGCTTAAGGGCCTAGGATCTGGGTAGTGCAGAGACCACCAGGCTATAAAGTACATGTGACATCTCCCCTAAGGATGGGTTCTATTGACTGAGAGGCAGACATAAAAACAAAGGTCTTGGGGGAGAGTGGTGTCTGGGATAAACATTCTGGGATTTGGATGAGGTCTGGTCCTACAGATAGCAAAGGTCACTAGGTCATTAACAACATCTACTCCCAGCCTTGTAGGTGGAAAACAGTATTTGTTTCCTCTATTGAGGAGACATCCTTAGGTGATTAACATTCTTGGATTCTCCAGTGTTTGTCTGTGAGTGCTCATGCGTTCTGCAGTGATTTACTTAAAGCACCATGTGTACGGCCTGATTGGCAATGATGGCTTCATTTGCTACCTGGAAAAGAACGGTCTGGAGAACTAGCTGAAACAATGGGTTGTTGCCCTTACCAACCTGCTGTCACATAGCTTCTTTAAAATCTTGCTTGCTTGCTCTTCCCACCTTATGGTTTTAGAGTATAAAATCGGAATAAGACTGGACCTGGGATGGAAGCCTTTCAGGAGCTATGCTGGCTTTAGTCTACTGGGGAAATCTCCTATCTTCTACTCATTGGCATGGAGTGCTTACTCCAGAGAGACTCCGGAAACCCTCTAGCTAAGACTTCAAGGACTGTCTTGAGTAACAGAGGTTATGAAGGTGGGCACCTTTGCCTCACTCCTGATTTCAGGAGGAAATGTTTTCGGGCTTTCTCTATTTAGCATAATTCACTGTGAAATATATAACTCCTATTGCTAGCTTCATCATGATGAAGGGCTTTTATCATGATGCAATTGGACTTTTCAAAGGCCTTTTCTGAGTCAATTGATATGAATGTTATTCCTGTACTTAAGTCTATTTATGTGTTATTTTACACGTATATACTAACTTGTATATTGAATCAGTCTTGCGTCTCTGGTGGGAAGCCAGCTTGGTTATGGTGTATGATCATCTCCATCTGTTCTTCAATATGATTTACAACAATCTTTGCAATTTCGTTTGTCAGAGAATTGGCCCATGGTGTTCTGTTTTTGTGCTCTGGTTTTGGTAACAGGGTGTTACTGGGTTCATAGAATAAGTTTTACCTTTTTCTTTCCCTTTCAATTTTGTGGAGGGATTTATAGGTGTATTGATGTTAGCTTGTCCTTTAAGATTTAGTAGAATTCAGCAGTAAATCTATTTAGTCCTGGTCTTTGTGGGAAAATTTTTCATTACTGCTATAATCTCATTGCCAATTTTTGGTGAATCACATGTCTAGTATTTACTTTTTCTCTTCCCCTTTCTTTCTTTCTTTCTTTTTTTTTTTTTAGATCTTCCAGATTGTTTTTGTTTGTTTTTGAATTTTTTTGAATAGCTGTTTTTAAAAAAAAATCCCCCAATGAACTCCCAGTTTTCTTTGGGATCTGTTATAACATCTCCTTTTGGTTCTAATTTTACTAATTTAATCCTTCTCTCTCTTCCTTTTGGATAATTTGCTTAGTGGTTTTTGAATCTTTATCTTTTCAAAAAACTACCTTTTATTTGTTTGGTTTAAAAATGTCTGGAGATGATAATGATGATTGTATAACAATTTGAACACACTTAAATCCTCTAAATGTACACTGAAAACCCATTGAGATGGTAGATCTCATAGTGTATCTGTATGTGTTATCATCAATTTCAGAAAAAGAAAAATGAAATTTGTATATAAAGCTTATAATTATTTTTAGAATATATTATTAAATGAAATAAATGAGAAGTAATAAATATGTATAATATCCTATTTTTAAAAGAAGGAATAGGAGATAACTTAAGGATGAGTATTTTATTACAATTTTTAAAAATAACATCACAGATGTAAATCTGGACCTTAGAAACAAAAAGTTAGCTCTTCAGGTTTGTAAAAGAACAAAAAGGCAGGGAAAGGAAAAGAATAGTATAGACTTTGTTTTGTATTTCAGAATAGAAATGGTTCTTTATATTTTATTTTGTAACTATTGCATGTGTTGAATAATACAAGGAAAAATATATATTGGCTTTTCAAGACAGGGTTTCTCTGTGTCGTCTTGGCTGTCCTGGAACCCTCTCTGTAGACCAGACTGTCCTTGAATTCACAGAGATTCCCCCACCTATGGTTCCTGAATCCTGAGACTAAAGTTGTGCACCACCACTACCTAAAGAGGAACACATTTTTAAGAAACCCAATAAACCAGGGCCAGTAAGTTGCCTCAGTTGACCAATGACCTGAGTTTAATCCCTGTAACCTCCATGGAAGAAGGAAAGAACTGACTACTGAAAGTTGTCTTCTAACCTCCACAGGTGCACTGGGCACCCACACACAGACATATAAACATACACAAACAAATAAAGACTTAATAAACAATAAAGAAAAATGGAACAAATAAATCTAACTGGGTACAGACTTGAGAGCACAATGGATTATCTTAAATGCTTTCAAAACACTTAGCTTGATGGTACATTCCACGTCTTAGACTTCCTGAGGCCAAAATGGCACACAAGTTTGAACTGACAGCAGCCACTTTGCTGATGTTTTTATTATTTTCCTGGAACTATACTATACAAGAACATAAAACAAGATAAAGAGCCTAGGTATCACATAGAAGAATTAAATGATGATCAGCTAAAGCATGGAAGATATTTCTGCCAGAAAACAAAAATAGCAATAGCCATTTACTCTAAACTTTGAATTAGGAATATCAGGGTTAAAGAGTGATATATTTTCTGACAAAACATTTTCCTGGATATATCTATTGAAAACGCTATTTTTTTAGTACACTGAAAATGTCTAAGAATCTACATACTATATACATATATGTGTAATATATGTGTGTGTGTACACACATATCGTGGAAGAAAGATATGTAGAGAAGAAAACCAATAGTAAGGACAAAGGGAAAGGAGATATTCAAATATATAAATATAAATAAAAAGTAGATATGGTCAAATATATGGTATAAGTAAATAAAATTGTCATTATAAGATCAATCATTTAATAAAAAGAATAGATACTAATAATCTTTTAAAAAATTGTCGGGGCTGGACAGATGGTTCAGAGGTTAAAAGCACTGGCTGCTCTTCCAGAGGTCCTGAGTTCAATTCCTAGCACCCACATGGTGGCTCACAACATCTATAATGAGATCTGGTGCCCTCTTCTGGTCTGCAGGCAGAACGCTGTATACATAATAAATAAATAAATAAATCTTTAAAAAATTTGTCTATTTATTTATATTTATTCATTTTAACCTTTGAAAAATTTTAAAGAGTGTCTAACTCTGTATCCTTGTGTGGACTAGAACTCATGCTAATGCTCCAGCTTCAGCTTCTTGAGTGCAGTGATTATAGGTGTGAACTATAATAGTCTATATCAAAAAAATTTAAATAAAATTTATGAACTAATATTGTGGAAAAAAGGAAAAGAGCTAAAGTTGTGTGTGGTTCACCATATTTAACTCCCAGATCACAGGAAATGTGAAAGGTCTTACATGGAGCCAGGAGGGTACAATCACCAAAATCCAGAGTGGGACATGATAACATCTGGTTGAAACAGTATAGGATCAAGAAGTTATGAGGAAAACTGGGACTCTGGCTTGAAGATTAACATGATATAATACTAAACATTTTGTAAGTTATACTAAACATGTCTAGAAAATAATGATATTCCTAGTTTTGAAAGAGTCATTGCTATTTAGCAACACATAAAGAAACCCTTCATAATTCCCGCTTTACAATTAATGTCTATCAGAGATACTGGGCCAAAAGGCTGAGGATAGATGCTCCAATGTTATAGAGAGAAATTGGGGACTGTCCAGGCAGCCAATTGTCTGTCATTTCTTAGTTTTGGAAGCTGCTGTCTCTGCACTTCCTGTTTATTCAGATATATTTATCCTTCTCAGGTCTCTGATGTGGTTGAACACCAGATAGTTACAGTCTTACAGTTAAATTTTAAGTTGTTTAGGAATTAAAAGGATGTTTTAGGTTTAATAAGATGTTTTTAAGTTGATAATTCAAGTTAGGATAGAAACTGAGTTAGATATAGAATTTTAAACTCATCAAGATAGACAATAGAATATTAATATCAGTTGCCAATTACATATTGACTAGACATTGGGAATGTAGGTTATACCTTATAATTTTCATAATTGTGGGCTAATTGTTCTTATTGTTTTGTATTGTATTTATTGCTATAAGAAAAAGAGCCTTTTATTGGACTAAAAGGAGATGTTGGGGGGAAAAGATACACCTTAAATAAAAAAAAAGATAAGAAATTAGGGGATAGAGAGGTAGGGGTGGATCTGGGAAGAGTTACAGAGAGGAGTTAGGATGAATATCATCAAAATACATTTTATGGAATTCTCAGTAAAAATATTTTTTTAAAAAAGAAACTGAACATACATTATTACTTTGCTGAGAAGGGCTTTTCTGGACTATTAACTCGACATCCGGGAAAGGAATGGCCATGACTCTTTCTTTAGTTGATGTCTTCAGATGTACAATATGGCTCCCATACAGTAGGTAAGGCATGGCATCAGGCAGCTCCCATATCACCGTAAGGAAGATATCGTCCTCCTTTCCCTTGTGCACAAGAAATTTAGTAAATGGAAAAGAAAAAGAAAAGAAAAAAATAAATGAGTTATTTTCTTTGAGCTGTTCTTAAATAGAGGAAAGCAAACAGACCAATACCCCATCCTGGGCCATCAGCTCCCAAGTTTGTATTCCCACTCAGAACATAATTTTCTTTGCTTCCCACTCTCCATTGTAACCAGAAACCTGAGTCTGACCCTAGTCATGAAAGTTTGAATAGCTCTACACGTCCATGCTGTATGTCATTGCTGTATCTGTGCTGGTTGGTTTTATGTCAGATTGACACAAGCAAGAGTCCTTTTAGAAGAGGGAACCTTAAGCCCCCATCAGATGGCCCAGTGGGCAAGCCTGCAGGGCATTTTCTTTGCTGATGATTGATGTGAGGGAAGACCCAACTCACTGTGGATGGTGACACCCCTGGGCTCATGGTCCTGGGTAGTATAAGAAATCAGGCTGGCCAAGCCATGAGGAGCAAGCCAGTACACAGCATTCCCCCACAGCTTCTGCATCAATTCGTGCTTTGAGTTCCTGTGCTGACTTCCTTCGATGATGGAATACAAGCTGTTAAGATATGATAGATCCTTTCTTCCTCAAGCTGATTTTTTTCATGTGTTTTATCAAAGCAATATGAAGCCTTGCTAAGGCAATATGATACTGCTTTTCTTTATTTTTTTCTGTTTTCATGTATGTGCTATGCTTGTATGTATGCATGTATGTTGTATGTATATATGTGTGTATGAGTACATGGAAGACCATGGTTAATTTCTAACTTTTATACAGGTGTAAAAGCCCCCTCTTTTAACATTTATTTATTTCTTCAAGTTACATCTCAATCATAATCTCCTCCCACCCCTTCTTCCTGGGCCCACCCTCCTACCCTCTTCCCCCGCACCCTCTTGTATGAAAAGCCCAAGGGTTTTTTAAAAATGTTTATTTATTGCTTCAGGTTATATCTCCATACAGTACCCTCTTTCAATCACTCCCAGTCCTGCCCTCCCACCCTCTACCCCATCCCTTCCACCCCACTCCTCCAGAGTGGAGTGTCCCTACATATCAGTCCCCTGCTCCAGTTCAGCAGTCATATGAGGGCCAAGAGCCTCCTCATACACTGGGGGACTACAAGGCAGCACCAGTAGGGCAAAGTGTCTCACTGATAGGTAACAAAGTCTATGTTCCTGTTCCCTTTGGTGCATTGGTTGTAATATAGTTATCCTGTACTATATGGCTAAAATATGATTATAAGTGAATAGATGCCATGTGCATCCTTCTGAGTCTGGGTTAGCTCACTCAGGTTGAGCTTCTCTAGTTCCATCCATTTGGCTACAAATTACATGATTTTGTTGTTTCTGATGCCTGAGTAGTATTCCATTGTGTAGATGTACCACAGTTTTTTTTTTTAATCCATTCCTTGGTTGAGGAAACATCTGGGTTGTTTCCAGTTTCTAACTATTACAAATAAGGCTGCTATGAACATAGATGAGGAAATGTCCTTGTGGTTTGGTGAGGAATCATTTGGATGAATACCCAGAAGTGGTATGGCTGGGTCTTGAGGTAGAGCTTTCTACATTTTCTAAGATATCGCCAGACTGATTCCCATAGTGCTTGTACAAGCTTGCATTCCCACCAGCAATGGAGGAGTGTTCCCCTTTCTCCACAACCTCGCCAGCATGTGCTGTCATTTGAGTTTTTGATCTTAGCCATTCTGACAGGTGTGAGATGGAGTCTCAGAGTCATCTTGAGTTGCATTTCTCTGATGATTAAGGATGCTGAGCACTTCTTCAAGTGTATCTCAGCCATTAGGGATTCCTCCTTTGTGAATTCTGTTTATGGTTAGATACAAAATTAATTAAAAAAATCAGAAGCCCTTCTTTATACAAAAATAAATGGGCTGAGAAAGAAATTAGGGAAACAACACCCTTCACAATAGCCACAAACAATATAAAATACCTGGGGGTAACTCTAACCAAGCAAGTGAAAGACCTGTATGACAAGAACTTCAAGTCCTTGAAGAAAGAAATTAAAGAGGACATCAGAAGATGGAAAGACCTCCCATGCTCATGGATAGGTAGGATCAACATAATAAAAATGGCCATCCTGCCAAAAGCAATGAACAGACTCAATGCAATTCCTATCAAAATATCACCACAATTCTTTATAGACCTGGAAAAAGCAATTCTCAACTTCATATGGAATAACAAAAAACCAAGAATAACTAAATCAATCCTGTACAATAAAAACAAAAACAAACAAACAAACAAACAAAAAACATCTGGAGGCATCACCATCCCAAATTTCAAGCTGTAATACAGAGCAATAGTAATAAAAACAGCATGGTACTGGTATAGAAACAGACCAGTGGATCAATAGAATCGAATTGAAGACCCAAAAATGAACCCACACACCTATGGTCACTTAATTTTTGACAAAGAAAAGCCCAAGTTTTAAGGCTGGTCTTTTTGCTAACAGAACAGAGATCCTTCCAGAATGAAAAGTGGCCATGGTAGAGCAGAGATGAGTGCTGTGGAAGTTAAGACAGTTGGGTGGATTCTTAGTTCTAGTGTGCTCTGAGTCTAGAAGGACCAGGTTCTTATTTTCTTCCACCTTTATTTTTCTTTAACTGTTGGATGAATATCTCTTTCATTATTTAAAGCCTTTGGCTTCTAGGTGTGACTCTGAGGTTTCTATTCTTCTGATCTCTCTCTCTCTCTCTGTGTGTGTGTGTGGGGGGCATTCTTTGGTCAGCATTTGTTGGGGTAAGAAAAATTTTGGCAATGTCCAAGTAGTGAGATTTGGGGTTCCAACAGAGCAAAGCTTCAAAGCTGTGGCTTGGCCTGGGCTTGGATTCTGTGGCCTCTAATGGTATAAGTCTTGAAGATCGGATTCCAGTAGGCTGTGAAAAACTGTGAGATTGAAAGAGACAATGGTCTCAGTGAGCTTCCCTCAGTTTCCCCTTTCATTGAAATTTTGGTCTGCTTTGCATACTATATTGTCAACTCTTCAGTGTGAAATAGGAGGTTTTAGAAGTCCCCAAATGTCCTTCATCTATTTACTAGTGTCTGCCCTACAAGATATTTCTTAATAGTTTAGTCTTTTGACATTTAATGAGCATCTACTATGGACAGGGAAAGAATACAGATACAAAATGAGGTGTTTGGTTCTTACCAAGCTTAGTCTAAGGCTCTGCATGGATGACCAGAATAACCAAAGTAGAAATGGCTAGACCAGAACCCAAGACATTTTTGATGATGTGATGGTCTCGTGTGTCCCATTCTGACCTTGAACTCATCCTGTAGCTGAGGATGACCTTGAACTTCTGATCTGCTTCTACTCTATGAGTGCAAGGATTACATGCGTGTGCCACCACGCCCAGTTTATGTGGTACTAGAGATTAAACCTAGGACTTCATGCATGCTTAAAGGGAGCACTCTACCAACCAAGCTGCACCCCAGCCCACAATCATGGTTCATTTTTCAGTCCTTAAATTATGCTGAGCATCTGTGATTACTGACACTCTGAAGATTGATTACAGCAACTTCCAAAAGGCAAGCGGAACTACGTTTTATGTGGACTGCCAAGGCATTCCTCTCCAGTCATATTTTGGACTGTGCACACAACAAGGGAAGAATCTATCGACTGGAGAAGATTTTTCCTCCTTTCTCTCAGCTAAAAAGATATTAGTCATTCCAGCCAATGTTGCTACTTCATCACTGAAATCCTATTCAAGAGTTATTTTCTGATCCTAGCTTCCAGAGGAGAACAACAAAGGCAATGCTAGTCCTTGAGGTCTAGCTGACCGGGTGAGGGCCACACAGCCAAGATAAATGATGTTGGCTTCTTTTTAAATCTGAAGAAGGCATTAGTATTCCTAGGTGGTAATAGATTCAAAGGAAAAATAAATTAGCCTATTTCAATCCTCCCCAAACAGCCCTGAGCAGATTGCCTCATTAACCTTAAAATACACAAAGTAATTTTGATGAGAAATAGAAAAAGGCGATTGAACATCTTTGAATGTTTTATGGGCCTTAAGGGGATGGACTCTGCTGAGGAACCTTTCTGAGGAGCAGGGGATTATTGCTGAGGGAGGGTGTGAGCAATGTCATCGGTGGCAGATGCATGTCACTTCAACCTCTCTGATACCCATTTTAGGGGATCCTGAATGATGTTGAAGGAAAAATGTGATGACTGGGATGGTGGGCCTCCACAGCTGTGCTTTTTGTCATTTGCTTGGATTTGAGCAAAGTTGGTTAGGAGCATCATGGGATAGTTGGTGGATAAGCACTATCCTCAACTGACTGGCAAGAGGGGAGTTGAATGGAGCTGAAGATGTAGCTCAGTTGGTAGATTACTTGCCCTTTATGCTTGAGGCCCTAGGCTCAAGCCCCATCACATAAATTGAGCAAGTGGGTGTTTTGGTGTTGGTACTTGGGAGGAGGAGGCAGGAGAACCAGGAGTTTAAGGTCAGTCTGGGCTACATGAAACCAGAGAGGAGAGAGAGAGACAGAGACAGAGAGAGATAAAGAGAAAGATACAAAGAGAGGCAGAGATATATAGAGACAGAGACAGACAGACAAACAGAGGCACACCCACAGAGAGAGGCAGAGAAATGAGGATCACCATTGGATGTCCCCCAAGAAGACTGACTGCAGTACAAGCATGGGTTCAGCACTCAAACCTGGATCATCTTGATTGTTCTGTTGTGCTCCAAGGCAAGGATGAGGTACTGATGCTTCACCTGGGCCTTGAGGAAAAACAGGCGCAGCAGCCCATGTTCATCCTCTACCCAGTCTTTTCCTTCCTGCAGCATTTTCATCTCCTGCCCACTGCCAAAGTTCCAGATCTTAACTGTTCCTGCAGGTGTGAGAAAAGGGCCTGTGGGTAAGACAGCATACACACAGCCTGGCTCTTAGCTCAGGGGATCCTGTTGAAATGCATCTTGTGAAGTGCATTTCTGTGGGCCTTGATTTGTCACGGGCTGATCAAAGAAGCAGGCAGCACAGGGTGGTGTCTTGGAAGCAATGGGTATCTGCTTTGGTGTGGATAAGTGTTCCCCAAATGCCTGAGTGTTGAAGTTTGGTTTCCATCTTGGTGCTATTAATGGAACCTTAGGAGATGGGGCCTAAAGGTCCCCAAGGTCATTTATGAAATCACTTAATCATTATGTCAGAAAACTTATGCCCATTCATTGCATCAACTGGTTCATGAGGAAACATTGATTTAGCAAATATATCCCAGAATAAATATACCCTGACTAGTGCATGCAGTTGGTCACACCATCTCCTCTAGAGTAAGCAGCTCTTTGATAGGTGTTCAGAATAAGATGAGGTGGGAAGTTGGGGCAGCGTGAAGCTTTCTCGTCAAGTCCCTGCTTCTCCTCTAATCCTAACACTCCCTTCTCCATATCTCAATCCTTAGCACCAACAGTGCTGGTCAGGCAATCCTCTGCTGGGGAACCCCCATGAGCAGCACTCTTTCCCCGTCATTTATTTACTCATTACTAACCCCAAGCGATGACTGTACCCAGGATTCCCTGTGCAGTGACAAGAACTCTGGCTTTTAAAATGAAGACCAGTTTCTGCACTTGATCTCTCTATAGTTCATGGGAAAGCTATACAAAGAAATTATCCCTAATCTGAGCACTCGGGAGGCAGGGGCAGGCGGATCTCTGGGTCTGAGGCCAGCCTGGTCTACATCATGAGCTCTGAGCCAGCCGGAGTTAGATGGTGAGACCTGGTTAAAGCAATGGTCCTCCTGGCCACCAGGCTTGCACTCATTGCTGGCAGTCTGGCCACCCTGACTCCCTCCTACTTCAGGGCTTTGACCATCTGAAGGAGGCAGAAAGCAGTGAGGGGCACTTCTCAGATGGTCCCAAGTGGAAAGTGGAGCAGGTTGACAATGAGAAGGCACTGTGGGCATTGTTGCCCCGAGATTCAAAGGATACTGCATTCTAAGGAGTCTAAAACCCTAGGTCTCCGTAAACCCCAGATCTCTGTCAGTTGAAATTACAGACAGCCTAGGAGAATTGACTGAGAATTCTTAAGAGAAACTGAGGTCACAGGACTAACAAAATGAAATAACACGTTTGCATGCAAGTAACATGAAGACATATATGAAATCTTCATGTCTGACATAAAGGTTACGTTGGAGGGCATCTCCGTTACTAGTAATTTTTATATGGATGTGGTACGTGCCTGTGGCATGGTGGGGTCGCTTTGCTCAGCCACTCTCCTTAGGGAGGAACACTGTGTCTCTGCACATTGTATGCCAATGCCTCCTCACACCTTGACACAGCACGCATCATTTCTTTCCTGCCGTGTTATCTTCTGTTCACATTTTCAGATACCTGATTTTCACATTGGGCGCCCACTCATTCATCAAACGCTTCAAGAGGAAGCACTTATTTATCAAATATGCCCTGGAATAAACATATTCTGCACAGTCCACACAGTTGGTCGTACTGTCTACTCTAGAGCAGGCAGATCCTTTGTGGATGTTCAGAACAAGATGAGGTGGAAAGTTGGGGCAGTGTGCATGCAGCTTTCTAGTTCCTATATGTGTTCCACAGAGGAAGAAATAAAAAACAGAGACACATCCAAGCCCCAAAGTCTCCCAAGTCTGATGTTTTTCATGGAGCCTAGGCATAGAAGTATATCCAGTATAGAACTCTATGTATTCTGTACCAAAGTTGTATAGGTGTTTTGTGTGGTGCCCAAAGATACTATGAGTAAAAATATTGTAAGGGTTGGGAGTGAAGCTCAGAGGTAGAGTGCATGGGTAGCATGTAAAGATCTAGATTTAATTCTCAGTGCAAATGTGCACGAATGTCTGCTTATTAGCTAACAGTACATAAAAGGCATCAGGATAGAACGAGTCAGTGCAACACAGGTACTTCCCACCAGGAGTTTAAATGAGGTGGCACACATAAAAATCTGCTCATTCCTAACTATAGTGGTGAGGTATCTTTCCATAATGTATTAACTCACTGTAAGTAGCTATACACATTAAAACTGAAAATGTAGGTGATACTCTGTGGGCCAATGCTCAATGATGGAGAGCTTTTTTTTTTTTTTAGTTTGCATACAAAGTAGTGGTTCCGTTTCAGTATTTTCGTACACATATCATTCTGTGATAGGCTTTTGCACATAGTTGCAAATAGAACGTAGGTTACTGGTTTTTTTTTCAATTGATAGCAAGATGTTAGTGGCCATGCAGTAAGACTGTTGATAGTCACCCAGGCATCACCCAGGCCATCTTTCTGGGATGACTATATATCAGCCTTTTCCACACTTTCCCTCAAATCCCCTAAATGAGGAATGCCTGCACAAATTCTCAAGACACCAAATTGGGACATGTCATATTCTGAACACCAGTCTCACCATTATATGCTCCTGTGGCAAAAAGATATCCACTTTCATCAATATCTGCACAGGTCAGTTCAATATTGAAGCCATGAGGGTCTAGAATTTGATATATTTGGAGGCCAGTCTCAACTTCCCATACCTAGAGAAGAGAAAGACAGCCGTGGAGACAGGTATTTCACATATCCGCCCTCCATTTCTGAGCGAGTTTTTTTTTAAAGCATTTTCAAAGTTTTCTAGTTCGTATTCCGCACATCGAGTGCCTTCCCCAGACCCCTTCCCTGAGTGCTGGCTTTCAAAGGCAAGCTGTGAAAGCTCACTTCTGTTATCAATGGCTGTGCTATCCCCGAGTGTGTCTGCAGCACATCATGGGGCCAAGGCATCTCCCCCGTGCCCCCGCCCCCAGTCATGGGAAAGCAGTCAGGAGGCTTTAGACAACTAAGGGCCTGCTTTTGAAGGGGATACTGGACCTGAGCCCCTCTCCTTCCTCTCTCTCACTTCTTGACTACTGTGAGGTGAAGATCTTATTCCACCTCACATCCTAGCACAATGTGTTGCTTCATCAAATGTCGAGGAGCAACTGGGCCAACCCACCATGGACTGAAGCCTCCCAAACCATGCACCATAGCAAACATTTCCTCTTCTTATGTTGATTACCTCTGGTATTTTGTCACAGTAATGTCAATTAAGTTCTTGGTGACACTAAGGGTCATGGGATAAAAGTGTGGAGAACAGCATAATGTGTGGATAACTCCTAAAAAAGGAACTCACTGGTCGTTTTAGGTAGTTCTCTGCCCAGAGATATGAGACACAGTGACAGAGAAGGGGGTTGTGGTGAGAATCAGATAGACCGTCTGTGAAACAGGCTGGTGGTGTCGGGGCAAGTCCAGAAACATCACTATTCTTCAATCCTTCATGTTGGAAAACATTCAGAAGACATAGACCCATAGGGCTATGACTGACATCTCTCCTACTTTGTGGTTATGCCAAGTTCAGGTGTGAATTTTGTGGCCAGTGAGCCACTGAACCACCTAGCAGCACTCGAGCTGGTAGGGGTAGGGCAGCACATCCCTAGGACCAGAGGCAGAGACTCTTGCTTTTCTGCCAGGGAATGGAAGGGAAGTTGGTTGTGGCAGTCAGGGGAAAGGGAGAGGAAGCTGATGAAATGGCCCAAGGCTGGACAACGGCCACTGTCTGGGAAGCAGTCTGCCTCTGAGTGTTGTATATAGACAAGATCCTTAGGAGAGAGAGAGACGAATGTGGGTCCCTGCATAAATGGGTCTTGAGGTCACCCATCTCCAACCCCTCTCCATCTAATAGTGTAGAAAAACTCCCTTGGAAACTTCTTTCCATCTTCTGTTGGCAAAGATAAGACAGACCATGCATAAAAGCATATTATTACATGAATGCAGGGCAAGATTTAGTTTAGTCTATTTTATCTGTAGCAACAAATATACATACATACATACATACATACATACATGTCTCCTATGATAATTAAATGAGTTCAGGGGATTCAGGCTTGAGAAAATATCTAGCACTTGACCACAAAAGGTTAAAATATGAGGTCTTTGGCGGGTTCTTGGACGGATGCTGTCTACAGGTCCATAGACCTCCTCTTAGTGCATTTGTGAGATAGCAGCACAGAAACCTTGTACAAACACCCCCAGGTATCACTGCTCGGTGATTCACTGATATACAGAGCTAGCACGACTAAGTAACATGCCACTCAACACGGCAGTGGACAGGGCTGGAAGTACAGAGCCCAAGGCTTGGGTACTAACAGTAGATAGACGCAGCCTCGTATCCCACCTTTGTGTGAAGGATAAGAGGGGAGGCAGGTCACTTATCTCTGAGTCCCATCTTTCCCATCTTTTGAATAGAAGCTTGTTTCCGTGCACACAGACCTTTCATGAGATTTAAATGAGATCATAGGCTTAGTGGTCTTGGCATACATTCTGTACCTGTAAGTTATAGTGCCTGCCTATTAAATGTCTTTCCCTCTCTTCTTAGGACACACCCTGTGAAATTAAAATACGGGACAGTTCTTTCTCCTTAATATAGTTCCGTAAAGATTTCTATTTGGCTCGGGGGGGGGGGGGGGGGGGGGGGCAGATGCTTGCGACCAATCCCGATGACCTGAGTTTGGTCCATGAAACCCACAAGGTGGAAAGAGAGAATCAACTTCCACAAGTTGTCCTTGTGATTGCCACAGACACACGCCCCTTCCCACACAAAATAAATACATAAATGTAGTATTTTTTAGAGTTCTATTTTCTTATCTCGCTTTATTTAATCAACCATGTGGCTTGAACTGATTTAAAACACTATCATGTATTCAAGAAAGCTTAAAGAGAGCATCCATATATTGTTTCAGTCTATGGACAAATACATATAAAACTTGATGTTTTACCTGTAAGAACATAATATTTCAGCCAGGCGCTGGTGGCACAAGTCTTTAATCCCAGCACTCAGGAGGCAGAGGCAGGTGGATCTCTGAGTTCGAGGCCAGCCTGGTCTACAGAGCAAGTTCCAGGACAGCCAGGGCTACACAGAGAGACCCTGTCTCAAAAACACAAAAACAAAAACAAAAACCAAGACAAAAACCCATTTCACTTGCTCAGCGTCTTCCTGCCTAGGGAGTTCCCAAACACTCACCTTGATTATGGACTCTGAGCAGATAGTGAGCACTTGGTGGAAATACCTGTTGTAAAGCATGACACTGATCTCCCGTTCGTGAGTGTGAGGAATCTGCTTTGTGTCCTGTATCATCCTGGTCAAAGGATACATGTCTATAACACTCGATCCTGGAGAGGAAGGAAGGAAGGAAGAAAGGAAGGAAGGAAGGAAGTCACAAAGCTGGGTGTGGCTGATGGTGCTTCCTTGTAACCCCACACTTTGAAGACCAAAACAGGAGGACCGTGGGTCCCAGGTCAACCTGGGTTGCATAGTGATGACACATTTTAAAAATGAATTAAAAAATGAAAAATTTTACAAAAGGACTGCATCCTTAATGGTCAGAATCAAAAGTCTGGAATTTCACAGAGGATTTGACCCAACCATCTGGCCAGTGAGATTAGAGTATAGAAGATCAGTGCCTAAGCATTTAATGAGGGGAGAATACGGTTGCCTACTCGAAAACATCTCTGACAACACACAGCAAATGAGAGTTAGCCTGGGGAAAGCATTCACTGGAGACTTCGTTATCTTTCAAACAACACAGGTCATCTTGACCTCCGGTTTCTTAATTTTAATAGTCTGCTTCCTGCTTCCGTACTGTGCCTCTCCAACGTGTGCATGTTGCTGACGCTATCCACCAGCCTTCTGCTGAATTGCAGCTTGCTCTGATGGCAGAAACGGAGTTAGAGAATTCTTCAAGCCAGCAAATGATAACACACGCTGTGAACATGGTCTGATTAAGGATAACGAATGGGAATGATTGCAGGCCAGTGATTGCAACATTAATAGTAAAATTAATTTCCAAGTCACCATAATAATAGATGTAGTTAGTGTGGCCAGGGGTTGGAGAAGCAGTATTCTTGCATTTTCTGTGGGCGTGACTTAACTCTCAAAATCAGATACCCATGTGTGTTAGTGTAATGTCTAGAAATACTAATAAACATATCAGAGCATTCTGTACTTGTTTGCTTGTTTTCCAGACAGGATTTCTCTGTGTAGTCCTGGAACTCACTCTATAGACCAGGCTGATCTTGAATTCAGAGATCCATCTGCCTCTGCCTCCCAAGTGCTGGGATTAAAGGTCTGTGCCGCCACAGCCCAGCACATTCTGTAGTGCAAACCAATGCAAGGCTTCTAAGAATAGGAAACTTCTTCTCACTTTATTGATGTGGTCATCAAGTTGCCACTCTGGATGCTGCAGTGACTTTCTCAAATCATTCCTAAGAAACTCTCAAAGTCTTAGCAGAAGTTACCAACTATTTCCTTAAGGTGTTTAGATTTTGTGATAGCACCTATTCATATGTGAAAGGCTGAGATAGTTCATCAAGTAAAGCTACTCAATTCAAACACCACTGCCTGGAAATGTAATAGATGGATGGATGGCCATCAGGCTCTTAGGGGCACACTTGGAGCTTCTCCATAAGTGCTTTAAGATGATACTGACAGTTAAGATAACTGGGTTTGCATGTGAAGAGCTGACAATTTCCTATCTTTCTGGCTAGGTGTAGTACAGTAACAGAAATAACATAGGAAAAAGAATGAATGTGGATTTGGGAGTCAGAATTTCTGATATTGAGTCTCAGCTCTATTTCAGCATTCTGGTAGTCAGTTGAACTGTTGGAGGTTTGGCTTTGCCATTTGTAGAATTCCCATGAACAATTTCTGCCTCAAAAGGTGACTATGCAGATGACTGAAAAGAGAAAATAGGCAGCAAATAGTTGTCACCAACAGCAGCGAATTGATGACATTGATAATGACAGTAACAATGTGTTTTACTGAGAGCTGAGTGCAGGGCTGTTGTCGCCATGGCTCAGAAAAATACATGATGTCACTTGAATCCAAGCACAAATTAACACACTTATGTGATCCTAATGTCAAGCTGATGGCTGTCCTTTTAACGACCTGACAATACACAGAGTTCAGTCCTTTTGCAAATAGGAGTACCACCAAAAATGTATAAAAGCGGAAAGAATTTTTGACTTTTATATTCTTCTTCTCTGTCTTGGGTTTTAGCCCTTCATTACTCTGATGATAATTGTGATAGAGATATTGAAGCTGATAGTCAAGTGGGCAAGTATCAGCGTTAAGAGGTGACATTTGTGTACAGTCATGAATATGTTCATTTCAGAGTAGGTCAAATAAAGGAGAGGTATTTTCAACTGGAACTAAGTTCTGTTTTACAGGCTAGAAAATTATTTCTTAAGCATGAAGTGATGGTTCACTTCTACCCCAGGAAAAATAAACAACATAAAATTGAAAATAATTATGTTCCCCAACAGAGACAGCACTAATCACTTCCCTGCCTTAATTAATCCCCCGAGGAACTCAGAGCAGGTGGTCAGTGGTAATATGCTTGGGGAAGGCAATTCTGTCTCAGTGTTCCAGAGGCTAGAGCTGCTATTAATATAACCACTTTTCTTCCAAAAGCTAAAGGCTGTGGATGTGAATAGTAATCAACCTAAGTGCCTAACAAGGTTCTTTGTCTTTTTAGTGTATCTGTCGAAAAAGAAAAACAAATCCATAGAACAATTTGGCAACCGATGCATTGTATCTCCCCAGATTATTATCTGCTCATTATCTGGAAGCAAAGGCAGCTGAGAAGGTCTGTACCCATTTTACAGAGTGACCAACTCCTTACCAGAATTGTCTTGCCTCAGAAAACAAGTCCATGCTGGTACATGCTAGGGCCACCACTCTACGAAAGTACTAATTTACTGCACCCAAGAGTCAAACCAGGACTCTAGACCTAGCAACAGCTTTCAGACCCCTTTCTACTTCACCTGGGCCATCATCTTATAGAACTGACCTGGCATTTTCATAAAACTGAGGTTGCTATTTCCTTAACTCACATAGTAGAATGATTAAAAAAATTGAAATAAATATTTATATTATTGTGAACTGTGGTTAGTCATTTTCTTTTCTTTGTGTGTGTTTTCATAGTAAGTGCTCAAGATCTATCCTTTTTTTTAAGTAAAAGACATGAAATTAATTTATCATGCTTTAAGTACACATACCTGTAATGAGCATACCATGGTTGGCATCATATATCATAGAGTAAATCTGCATGTCTCCTGGCCCTCCTTGACTATCGTGGAAGACTTGCAGTAGTGAGAGAGTCTGTATATCCCACACCCGGAAGACCTGGGGAATGAGCAGAGTTCACCAGCTTACACACTGTTGTTCTCACTCACGTTAGTTCTTTAAGGTGAATTATGTTCTTACAAGCTTGCAGTAAAGTGTGACTTGCATTGTGAACACAAAGATGCTCCGATTCAACTTGGTTCTCGGTTCCCATACTGTTTATTTTAACATAGAGTAATTGGCGGCAAAGCATTGCTTAAAGAAACATCTTTAATCACTAGATTTTCCCCCAGCTCTTCACAATACCTCGGAGACAGAACTAATCTAGATGTCTATCAAGAGATGAATGGATAAAGAAAGTATGCTACACATATGGAATAGAATTTTGTACAGCCATCAAAAAAATGAAGTTATGCCAATCACAAGAAAATAGATGCAACTGGAAATCACATTAAGTGACATAGACCAGGCTGAGAAAGAAAAAAAAAATACTTCCTATCTTCCCTTATATGGAAATGACTTTAAATCGAGAGTGTGGGGTTATATGTGTGTATGTAGGTCATAAAACTAGAAAGGGTGAGTGAGTAGGAAGACATGCTATGGGAAGTTGGAATTAGAGAAAGTAACAGAAGGGAAGGCTGTCTGAAGTTAAGGAACCAACTGTGGGGACAGAAAGGGGGAAGCAAATGAAACCCAGACATATGAAGATGCCATTTTTAGGTATTAGTAATATGCTACTGCCTTTGAGAGAAAAAGAACATCAGTGTTGATGAGGTTCTCTGGGTGCCTGCTGTGTTCTGTGAACAGCTCCAAGCCTGGGCTGGCAGTGTTCTAGGGAAGGTGCTGGTGGCAAAGCTTGGGAGAGCCTACCTAGAGGCAGTCAGCCCTGGAGACGCTTAAGAAGGGAACTAAAACAAATCATTTCAGAAAGAGGCTGAGTTGGCTTAAGGGTCAAGCACAGAAGATTCTCACTTTCACTAAACAAATCTTAGAATGACAGAATGGAATCGTTACAAACCATAATTAAATCTTGTATATGTACAAGAGAACATAAATTACACACACACACAAAAATCAAAAACCAAAAAACAGAAAACAAATTCATGGTCTGGTATCAGTAAGAGTAAAAATGCTGATATTTCAAACAAGTTGGGAATGCAATAATTAAACAGAAGGATAATTTTAGCATTGGGAAAACATTGAATTATGACGCTGATTAAACTTTGAGAATAAAGAGGGGAAACAAAAGCCACTAGCCACAAAACATCATAGAAAAGCACAAGAGAAAGGTATGCCTGTGGCCCTCTGTAAGGAACAAGTAATAAAAAATGATAAAGGGAGTTTGAAAAGCTAAGCCTTGTGTATTCCAAAGGATGCCTGCATGCTCAGATTCAGCGATGGCTTCTGGCTTTCCTTCATGTCAGTTACTATTAGCCAAAGGCATTAATACCTCTTTTTTTTTTTCTAGATGAATATCTGTTATAGAATGAGCAGAGTGGAATATCTGAGTTTTAGGAGTTGGTCTCAGATTTCTAGAGGGAGCACAACATCCTAGTCCCAAAAAGTGCCACACCCTCAGGACTCTCAGAATTCAAGTACAGGCAGTGACTGGGGAGCTGGGAGAGGGGTTTCACTTAAGTGCAATGACCAATGGGAGCGCTCTTAATACCACTGTTGCCGAACACAGCAAAGCACAGATAATGGGAGAAGATGAATCATTATATTGCATCCTAAGTACTCTTTAAACGGGAACATGAGCACCGCAACACAGTGAAAACACCATGATTAGAGCCCATCTTTAGAACCACCGTGTCATTTCGATGCAGTGAGCAATTTAGGGTCAGAATAATCTGTCATATATCAAGGGAGTCTGGGATTTGACCTGCCTTTCTGAACTCTACCCAATGGCCACAAGAAGCTAATTACTGAATCAAATTAGGCTGATTCTATGCATGATTCTACACTGTGAGGAGCCTGGAAGTGAAACCACTTTGAGAGACATCATCATGGACAGACGGTACATTTGAAAATTTGGATATGTATGACTGAAGCACAAATGGGTTATGTACAACTGTACTACTACAAATGGGTGGCTGGTATTTGACATGGTCTTCATAGGGAATTCAATGCAAAATTGCTTACTGAGTTGTTATGAAAAAAATCAATAAGAAAAAACTCTTAGCAATGTGGAACTCGACTTGCTAATTTTATTCTCTTGTTCTCACATTTTTCCCCTCTGTGTGATAACTGGCAAGTAAAAAATGAAGTGAAGATATCAGCGCATGCTTCATTTAAATGTCAAATAGTAGGGGGAGGGGCTCATTAGTCCCTTCTCCTAGTTGAGAGGGAAAGATGGTTTTTTAAAGTGTAGTCCTTGGTAGGTTATTACAGAAAGGTGGGGGAAGGAGGCGAGAAGAGAGGGAGGGAGTAATCAAGAGAGAAAGGAAGAGAGAGGACACAAAGTTGGGAGGGAGGAGGTGGGGGTGGGTCTTAGAGGATATAGGTGAAGGAATTTGGGATGAGTATCATCATCATCAAAATATATTGTAGGTATCATACACCACAATACTTTCATTTTCATACTTAGAGCTAAGTGAGGCTGCTGTGTTTGCCATGTTTGAACTTGAACTCCTTTCAAGTTGCTTCTTCCTGATACCCACAAGTGCCATGAAAGCATGCTCGTGAGTTCAAACCTCTCCCCTCTGCAGCCCTTAATGTCCCAATTAGCTGTCAAAGTTTTATTTGTTTGCTTGCTTAAACTCATTTTTTTCCAGTTTGCGTCATTTTTATTGCATTCGGGCCTGCCTTGTTGTCTGCCTTTTGCTTCATGAGGGCAGGGAGATAGTCTGAGAGAGAAGTAGGCACGCGATTGGAGACATGCTACCACAAGATGACAAGTGTGACCTGGGCAAGTTAGTGCCTAGCTCTCATTTTCCCTCACATGTACAACTTGTGATAATTGTGTGTGTGTGTGGGGGGGGTTGGGGTGGGGGGATCACTAAGCACTCACTCTAATATAGAGGCATACCCTCAGCCCTTACAGTAAGGTTGTAATCAAATTGGCCATGTAAAATACTTTGCACTGTCCCAGATACTTGGTATCATTTGATAAGTGATAACTATCACTATAACCCTGCAGATATTGTTAGTTCATGCAGTTATATTTACATTCCCATTAACCACAGGTGCTATAGCCCTGCAGATATTGTTAGTTCATGGAGTTAAATTTATACTCCCATTAACCACAGGTGCTATAACACTGCAGATATTGTTAGTTCATGCAGTTATATTTATATTCCCATTAGCCACAAGTGCTATAATACTGAAGATTGTTAGTTCATGGAGTTATATTTACATTCCCATTAACCACAGGTGCTATAGCCCTGCAGATATTGTTAGTTCATGGAGTTATATTTATATTCCCATTAACCACAAGTGCTATAACACTGCAGATTATTAGTTCATGCAGGTGTATTCATATTCCCATTAACCACAGGTACTTAGGAATTACTTGAAAGATACATGAATAGTCACTTATATTTCCTTCTGAAAATTTAAAGAAGTTCTATGGTTTACAATTAACCTTTAAGGAATGCATCTTGTTGCATATCGTCCAGTGATGGTCTGACTACATGTGTTTTCCTACATGATCAATTTTTTTTTGTTTTCTAACCTGTATTGTGTGAATTGTCATTTGTTCTTAAAATTTAAGTGTTAATCTCATAAGATCACACACTTATTAATCCTTGCATTATCTCTTTGTTTCATAGACCTAACTCTTCTGGCACATTCTAGTGCTCTGTATTTCTTATAGCTTTACAATATGTTTTAATAGCTGGTTGTCACTTCATAATTATATTTTCCAAGGAAATGACAGTAGTAAGTTTCCATCTAAGTCCCATGACCTCCTCCTCAGCCACACTTAGTAAGCTAAGTTTATAGTACCAGGAATGAACACTTTTATTCAATGGGCCTTTAGTCCAATTCTGGCTGTTTGTCACCTCCAAGATATAAGTGCCACTATTGCATTATTAAGTATGCCAAGCTCATGACTGTTGTGTTTTGTAGCCTTTACAGCTTACTAGGGCTACTGATTGCCAGTCCAACTCAATTCCTCTAGAATATTCTTGTGTATCAGTATTTTTTACACTAACTATAAACTTGGCAAATGCCTACTTAAAAACTCCAGCAGCACTAATAAGTAAATTAACTTAATGAACAGCATCTTTTACAGGATAATATTTCCATGTAGAAAAAAATCTTGTTATTATTATGATTTATGCTCTTAAGTACAGCTCAGTAGAGTTTCATAGATATCTTATCAATCTTGCATGTATGTGTATGATGTATGCATGATGTGTGTGTGTGTGTATGTGATGCATAGTCCTATGCATCTATGTGTGTGTGTGTGTGTGTATGTGTGTGTGTGTGTGCACTGTGTGCATGGCATGGGTGCAGAGGTCAAAAGACAACCTTGGGTGTAACTTCCTCTTTCCCACCTTGTTTGTAACAAGGTCCTCTTTTTGACTATTGCATAAGCCAGGCTAGTCGGTCTGTGAGCTTCCAGAGAGTCTCCTGACTCTGCTTATCATCTATGTGTGAGCACTGGGGTTACAGATGCTCTTGCTTCATATCTGGCTTTTACATGGGCTCTATCATTTTCTCTTTGTTACCTTTGCAGAGGAGAGGCTGATGACATGCTGCTCTTTCTCATTGGTGACGATCTCTATGATGCTGAACATGTGTCCCACCAGCTTCCCAACTGGCTTAGTGCTGATATTGGGGTGCCACAACCGGAGGACTTTATCATCTCCTGGAAAGAATGACAGTGACAGAGGCCTTGTGTTCTCAAGTGCTCAAAGGTTAAAAAGTGTCCTCATTTTATTTCTGCTGCTGTGATGAAGCATCTTGACTAAAGCAACTTAGGGGGAAAAGGGAGAAATTGCTTAACTCATGATTTCAGGTTACAGGGGCATAAAGACAAAGATTTTCTTTTGTTTTTTGTTTTTTGAGACAGGATCTCTCTGTGTATCTCTGACTGTCCTGGACTCACTTTGTAGACCAGGCTAGCCTTGAACTCACAGGGAGCCACCTAACTCTGCCTCCCGAGTGAGTTGCTGGGATTAAAGGCATGCACCACCACACCTAGCTGGCAGAAAGAATTTGAAATAGCTAGCTAGTCACAACACACCCACAGTCAAGAGCAGAAAGAAATGAATGCATGAACACTAATTGCTCATCCAGCTTTCCCTGCTATTCCATTGCAGGAAATGATGTGGCCCACTTAGAGGCTGGGGTTTCCCACATCAGTTCATGTAACCAAGACAGCCCTCCTAGGTGCACCCATAGATAGGCCAACTGGAACCAGGCAATTCCTCACTGACATCTTTCTTCCCGGTGAGTCTAGGTTATAGGAAGTTGGCAATTAAAATTCACCACTGCAAAAAGCATCTCTCATTCAGTTAGATCCTGATCATTTTTCTAACAAACCACAGCCCACATTTCCCTAGAGGCTTCTCCCTTCTGTGAGTAACTGGTGAGGCATTAACCTTGTTTTGAATCTGTCTGTGATCATCGTATTTTTCACATACAAATCCGAACTCTCATATTTCATGAGTACTTTTCTTGATTCAATACTTCCCTACTATGTCATGCATTAATGCATTATGTATACTTTATTTACTTCCAAAACGTATTTCAGGCAGCTGGTCTTTTGTTTTTACAGCTTTAAATTATGCAAACATTATAATAATAAAAGAAATCAAGGAAAGAGGCAAGCTGCTCATAATCTCCAGCATGAACAAATCATCAACCTTTTATTTTTCCATTTTCCTTCTTCCTACAGCACTACAAGCACAAGCCATTTATACATAATTACTACCATTGCATAGTTTTTAATCTTTTAATTGTTAAAATCATCTGGGTAAATAGTAGTAAAATAATGAAAACATATAGAAAGGTGACATTTTTGGTAAAAACAAACAAACAAACAAACAAACAAACAAGTAAGTAAGTAAATAAGTAAATAAGTAAATAAATAATAAATAAATAAATAAACAAGCAAATAAATGAATAAATAAATAAATGAATAAGGTCTTCTCCCAGCCTGCCCCCTCAAGACTCAATTTCTGGTTTTATTCCCTATAGGAAATCACTGTTAATATTTTTACGCGTGTGTGTGTGTGTGTGTGTGTGTGTGTGTGTGTGTGTGTAACCACCTTCTGTCTATCAGTGTGGACAGCACAGGTCAAGTTCAGGTGTGTTCTTCAAGCATTGCGCCCTCTTATTTTTGAGCCAGGGTCTCTCCCTGAGCCTGGAGCTCACTTTTTTAGTTCTGCGGGAGCCTGGGGAGCCTTGCCAGTCTCTGCTGCCCCAGCTCTGGGGTTACAGATGCATATTTCTGTCCCCAGCATTGAATGGGTTTCAGTGATCTAAACTCAGATCCTCATGCTAACCGTTATTAATTTTTAAAATATAAATGTATCTCTGGAAGCATGTCTGTACCCATTATATTTTGTTTTTCAGACAGGTACTAATTAATAATATGTCTGTCTGGTAAAAAAAACAAAAAACAAAAAAAAAAAAAACAAAAAAACCCAGAAAACTTTCAAGCTATCATGATTATCATTTTAGTTGCAATTTCAGTTTCTCTCCATTTAAAACTTTCTCCTTCTCCCCCTCTTCTTCATTAATTGTCAAGACAGGGTCTTACTATGTTGCCTAGACTTAACTGGAACTTATCATCTTCCTGCCTTCACTCTCCAGGAGTGGAATTACAAGCATGTGTCACTGTGCCTACTCTTATTATCAAAAGACATTGTAACTGCATGTATTTTGTGGTGTGTGTTATAACATTTCTACACTTGTATACAAGATTAGATTAGGATAATATCTTTTATCCCAGAAATGTATCTCTCCATGTTGGGAACATTTTTAAACCCTGTCTACTGTGCAATATTCAACTAATTGCTTTCATCTAAAAATCCTGCCTAATATTGAAATATTCAATTAATTGCTTTCAACCCTAGTTGTCCCACTATACTGCAGAATGTTAGAAGGAATTCCCCATGCCCAACTGTGTGCTTCTAATCATCAGCCTTTGGTTCTCCCTCCCTCCCTCCCTCCCCTATACCTGCCAGGCTCTGGTAGCTACTCTTCTACTTTCTTTAAGATCAACTTTGTAGTTTCCCATAGAAAGAGAATGTGGAGTGTTTGTCTTTCTGGGTGTGCCTTATTTCATCAGCATGATATACTCAAGCTTGTCCATGTTGTTACAAATGGTGGAATAACATTCTTTTGTTTTTATGGTTAAATAACTTTCCATTGATACTTCGTAATTTATTAACCATTGTCTATGGCATATTGCTCTCTGGTTCTGGATTTTCTTGTACTTTATTCAGCAACGCTGTAAGATGCAGCCCATCTGTATATGCATGTTTGTTGGTTAGGTTAGTTGCTAACAATAAGTTTCCAGAAGCAGAAGCATTATGTTAAATCATGTTTGCGAGTTTAAAACACACTCGTAAGTTGCTTTCCAAAATGCTTCTACCACAATGCAAGGCCTGTAGCTCTACAGTCTTACTGACATGTGGATACTGTAATTTTAAGTGTAAACTATTTTAATGCAGATAAAAAGCTCCTTCCCTCTGCTTTACATGAGTGCTGACTAGTAAACTCAGGTCTGTATACTTCTTAATAAGCACTCCTACATGAAGCCACCCACCATCTCCTTCATTCTACTTTCTGATGTATTATTCTAAACATGTCATATCTAAATCACTAAACTGAATAATTCGTTTAATCATTTAATCCTTAGGATTTTTCTTTCTTGTAATATAAGGATGTTGGATCATACAATTTCTAGAATATTGTCTTGGAATTCCCTAATATTTTTATGATTCATCTTCCAGGATGATATCTAAGGAGTTATTTGTGAAATAGAAAAATCCAATATCTCAAAAATCTATATTTTAAAAATCATTACACTATTTACTCCTTTTAAAAACATAAATAAATTATAGCTATGCATTTGTGCAAATAATAAAGGCTGCTTCAAACAAATAAATTCAAAAATAATATGACAATCTTAATATTATGTCAATATACAAGAGTCAATACCATTGTGGCCAACTATAATCTTAATTTTGTATCAATATACAAAGATCAATACCGATGTAGTCCAATACAATCTTAATTTTGCACAATATACAATGGTCAATACCACTTTAGCCAAATATTACTAATTTTGTATCAATATACAAAGGTATAAGGGCATATTCAATAATCTGTCCCTTCTTTTTGGTCCTTCCCATACTATGTCCATGTCCCATTTTTCTCAAGTCTGTGCACTCCTACATAGGAGAGAAAGAAGGATACAGAAAAGGAAAAGAAGGAAGTCCCTGGGTCTAACCTCCAAAACCCATTTAACAAGACCATTTAACAGCTTGTAGTCTCTTCCCCTAAATAACAAAGTTTTCTGTTATCCTTTAAATAACCAAAAAGGGGGGGGGAGAGAAACACCCTCCCTACCCTCTGGGCATGGGACGTCGCTCTCTTAAAATGACTTCCTGCTGATTTGGGTCGTAGTAAACCTGTTTGGGGCCCGAACCAGAATGGAAAAATGGTTAAAAATGTTAGTACAATCCTTTTATGTTCAGTCTTTTTGTCCTCAGCTGTTTAGATGTCCTAAGAAGTTTGTAGGCAGAAGTTGATCTTCCAGGCTTTACTGAAGTTCTGGCTGGGGCAGTGTGTGGAGCTGAACGATCTTAGCAATTTTGAGTTGTTGTGGTTGTAGACTTTTGATGGAAACAGCTATTGAGGGTGTCTGCAAGGCTGAATCATCTGGGCCACATGTCTTCTTTGGTGTCTGATTCTGTTTTCTGTTGAGGTTTCCATTGTCCAGTTGTCCCTGGGTTCCTTGAATGGATGCTTTAAATCTCCTGGAAAGATAAGAACAGAGCCCTGCCCTAATCCTAACTCTGGGACAATTACCCTTTATTTTTTTTTGGGGGGGGGGTTAGGTAATATTTCTCCTGAAGCAAATTTGGTTTTTTGACAATATATAAAGTACTATCTTTCAATCTGGATTAAAGAAGAAATTATTTTGTTATCTTGGAGCTAAACAAGCCTTATTGGGCTACATAGGCATTGATCTTTGTATATTAATACAAAATTAAGAGTATATTTGGCCTCATTGGAATAGATCTTTGTATATTGATACAAAATTAAAGGTAACGCTTATTAAAGGTATTGTACCTAGAGATACTTAAAAATAAAATGTGAAGCTCTGGCCTCTTGATACCAACCGTCTTAAACTGTTTAGGATAGTTAAGAAATACAAACTCCTAGTCATGCAAGTGTGTCACTTTGTTAGCTACTACGACAGTCTATCACAGATATTCTCTAAGCTTCTCAGAAATCAAGTTGTTAAGAGACAAGCAACATTTGCTTATCTAAATACAAGAGATAGATAGGGCATCTTCAAAAACCCCAAGAGATCTGCAGAATATGGCATTCAAAGATGTTGTCTTAAATTAATATTTTTTTTGATATGGAGACATATCAGCTCCTGACAGCACCCCCTATTCTACTCCAAGTAGAAGATGAGCATCGAAGAATCTCCAGTGTGAGATGGTTGAATTAGTGGCAAGCCTATCTCTTGGCATGAAAAAACCCCTTGCTTCAACTGCAGACAGACTGCTGTCCAAAAAGGACAAAACTTGGTAGCAGGGAAGTCGACAGCCTAGCTCTGCCAAGACAGGGTAGGTAAGTCCTTCATAATCCCTGCTCTACAATTAATGTCTGTTAGAGAAACAGGACTAAAAGGCTGAAGATTGATGCTGTAACGTATGGAGAGAAAACAGGAACTGCCCAGGCAGCCACTCTGATATGTCATTTCTTAGTTTTGGATGATGCAGCCCCTGCACTTCCTACATAATCAGATATATTTATCCCTCTCAGGTATCTGAGGTGGTTGAAGAATAGATAGCTAGAGTCTCATAGTTAAATTTTGAGTTGTTTAGGAATCAAGAGGGTGTTCTGGATCTAAGAAGATGTTTTTAATAGTGATGCAAGTTAGTATGAAAGCTGAGTCAGATATAGAACTTTAAACTCATGGAGATGGTTAGATGGTAGAATGCTAAAGTCAGGGGCCAAATATGTATGAACTGGACACTGGGAATGTATGCTGGGCAATTTAACTCTCATAAATATGGCATATTTATTTCTGTTGTTTTGTATAGTATTTACTGTTATAAGAGAAGGAAACATTTGTTGTACTGAAAGGGGAAGCTGTTGGGGGGAAGAGGGTGGAAGGGTGGGACAGGAAGGGGGAGTAGGGCAGGAATTGTGACTGAGATGTAACTTGAAGAAATAAAAAAATAAAGTATAAAAAAATAATATGATACAAACAATAAAAATATCTTCTTAGTCAAGCTCTTCTAGTTCATTCACTGAAAGTTAGTACCTGACCACCCAACTGCAAAGGGTCTGGGGAAGATAGTCTAGTTAGGTGCCTAGGAAGAGAACATCTGCATGTGGAACAAAACTAGCCAGCCTCTGTGTGTGTGTGTGTGTGTGTGTGTGTGTGTGTGTGTGTGTGTGTGTTTATGACCTATAAGTGTGTGCTTAAGTGCCTTCATACTATGGGTACACATATGCCTCAGTGCTTGAAGAAGTCAGAGGAGAACCTTTGGGTACCACCCTCTCCTTTCTACCTTATTCTAGTCAGGTTCTCATAACCAACAGATGGTTATATATAAATCCCAAAATTTAACTTATCTACTAGCATGCCTTTGGCCACCCACAGGACTGACTTGCCTACAAATACTAAGTACTTTTGTTTAAGCAGACATATCTATGCTGAAAGAGGCAGTTAGATGTGGGGGACCACAGCAGGGTGACTCGGTAGCTGGATATTCACAGGTTAGCCAAATGTGATAGATACAGATGCTCCAGTAATTCTGGATGCTCTCAGTAATACAGATGCTCTCAGTAATTGTTTTTGTTGGGCACCAAGAAAAAGAGTTGTAGTATTTTCTCTACCCCTTTCATTCCCTCCCAATCCAATTCAATAATTACCAGAATACCTCCATACTTTACAAAAAAATCTGAGTGTCAATGTCAATGTACCATTCCACTCCATAACCATTCATTATTATTTATAATAAATAATCTACTAGATTATTCTCTGATGCAGAACTCTCTTCTGGTTTGCAGTGGTACCTACCAGGTAATACACAGTAAGAGCTCATTAAGTAGTGATTGGGCTGTTCTATTTGGCTGCTATGAGAAGTCACAGCTCAGAGGTTAAGTGCTAAGTGCCAAAGGATGGTGGTGGGGAGAACCTTTGGGTACCACCCTCTGTTGGTTGTTTGTCTAGACCTTTGTGAAGGCAAATTGTTTTATTTAGGTGCTCAGATTTTGGAGTAGTATGAGAAGAAGGCTGGAAAACCAGGACTCAGATGGCTTTTACTTGCTATGGACCAAATTGTGTCCTCTCAAAATCCATGCTAAAGCCATAACCATGAATGTAGGGATACTTGGAGATGAGGCCTTGGGGATACAGCTTTAATTGAGGTCATAAGGATGAGATCCTTTAAGAAGAGGAACCAGGCACCTTGCTCATCTCTCTACCACATGAGGAGGTCACCTACACACCATGAAGATAAGCCCTTACTAAGAAATAACCATGTTGATACTTTGATCTTGGACCTGAAGCCTCCAGAATTGTAAGACAATGAAATTTTGTTGCTTAAGCCATGCAACCTACGTTTATTTCATTATGAGAGATCAATCTTAATACAGCAACACACCATTAGAAGGTAGATAAGCTGGACATTCTTAAATTTAAGTGTTAAAAACAATAATCAAACTTTCTTGAGAAATTACTAGCCACATGGAAATTTGCTACAGTTACAAAAGATACAAAAATGCTATATATTATTCTTCCCCAATATCTACTTTTAAATTATAGCATTTTAACTTACTTATTTTGTGTGCCTATGTGTGATTGTGGGGTGGAGAGCATGGGTGTGCATGTGTTGAGGTCAAAGGACAACTTGTAAGAACTGCTTCTCTTCTTCTATTGTGTGGGTCTCAGGGCTTGGAGGCACGTGCCTTTATCTGGCCCAGAGACTACTTCTTAAGGTTAACAAGAAGGAGGAGGTGGAGGAGGAGAAGGGGAGGAAGTCATGTGCTTTTGAACTGAATTGTGGTATTTTCTCTCCAGGGCTTCTACTAGTCTCCCCTCCTGGTCCCTGTTGGAGTTAAGAGTTTTTTTCCATGCTCCCTGGGTCTCAGACTTCTGCAGCACGACCTCTATAATTGTAGCTGTCTGTCTGTCTGTAGCTGCCTGTCTGTTGTTTATATGATGAGTCTTAGATAAGTCCTTTGCGTTGATGCTTGACAAACAACAGGTGCATAAGATTTTGCTTGCTAAAGTAACTACTGTAAGTGTTTTAATTTGAAATCTGATGTACTATTTATTAGCTCTCTGAGTGTCTTGGTCTACTAGTGCAATTAACATATAGTACAGGTTTTTTGTTTTTTGGGTTGTGTGTGTGTGTGTGAGAATAAATGAGCTCACACATGTTTAACTTAACAGACCCTGACTGTTTTAAGTCCCTGGTTTGTATAATGTATTCTACATAAAGTTTGGGGAGAGTGGGAGAAGCTTCCACACAGACACGTGAAGTATGATTCCTGATTTGAAGTGTTTATAATTTAATGTAGTCATAAGACAAGCGTGAAATATTTAGAAAGTATTCATAGACAAATTCAAATATGAATAATCAAATGATTATATTAAATATAATTTAATACTTGTACCATTTATATTATGAACTATGGCTCATAAGGAGTTGATTCCCTCCTGTGTTACTTTTCATTTAACTCATACTCTTTCCTCTCTCCCTTTTTCTGAGGCAGGATTTAAACAAAGCTACTCATCAAAGGCAGGCTTTTCTTTCTTTTTAGCAAACTCAGTCCCAGTGCGTCACTTTTGATGAAATGAACTGGCTCAGATCACTGAGGATAGTGTGGGAGAGTGCCCTGATGCACAGGATCACAGTGGTCCAGAAAAGAGAAAACCAGACTGAAGACAAAGACAGTTGACTCAGCCTTAACCACCAGCTGACTAGCTGGACAGTTTGTGGGAAACTGGTTTTCTTTGCAGGGGCCTCCGTTTCCTTGTGTATAAACAGATGATCTTTCAAGATTCCTTCCATCCCACTCCACTCTATCCCTGGGAAGACAAGGTTACTTCAGGGAGGGTAGAGAGCAAAGTAACATTGTTATAGAAACAAGGAAAGCTTCAGGGGTTCAGTTACATGCTTCAAAGCAATAATTCCAATAATGCAGTATTGTTTCTCCCTCTTTGCTTTTCACCAGTAACAACCAAGAAGTATATTACTAAGCATGTTCCAAAATCTGCCCCTTAGGCCCCCAAGTACTGATAACACTGACTGTAGCAGCCCTGAAGTAGGTGTTTCTACTCCCGGGGCAGGTGAGGCTCTCCATGGAAGAAAGCCTGTGGCTTGTGTATCACACGAAGAGGAGTACAGCAGAAAACTTCTGCCCGAGTTACCAGAAGCACATGCTGTACGCAGAGCAAGGCTCTTGGTTGAGTCACTAGTCAACAAGAGTATTGCCCCAGGGAAGGGATGTTTGCAGTTATTGGGACTTTAGTCTACTAATAGTCTCTATCAATCATAACAGCTCAAAAGATTATGCATGGTGAAAAGTATTAGTTGCTCACTGATCACAGTGCCACACGTTTGGTTGTTTTCACGATCTCAGCCTCTTGATCAGGGTTTTGCCTGGGTGCACTGTGGGGGAAACGGTCTTTTCTGTCTACCTCTAGAGCAGGTTCTACTGCTTCTGTGGATGCCAATAGAGCCCTCATGCAGTGTGTGTGGTGCCACCAGAATGGGCAGAAAGGACACTTGAGGCCACATGATATGGAGCTCTTGAGATATGCAATGCTTCACTTATATCCTGTATTATCATCACCATAATTCTTTGACTGACACTCAGCTTTGCATTAGAGCTGTCTAGACTTGTCTTCTTTCTGTTATTAGATTTTGAGTTCGTGAAGGTTAGGAACACAGTCTGATGATGATCCTAACACAGCCTGATGGTCCGTAGCTCCTTATCCCTAATAGTTGCATAAAATACTTGAATATAACATGAAAAAAATGCATGCAGTGCTCCTGAATTATCATAGGTGGGAGACAGTGGTTTTTATGTTCAGAGCATTCCAAATGAGGAGCTTAGCTCTTAAAATGATAAATGAAAACAATATTGAGGGTTTAAAAAATAAGTAATGGTGAGTCAACAAATAATGTTTAAAAACTTAAAAAAAATTTTTTTTGGTAAGTACCCAGTCTTGGTAGGTATTTGTTTGTTTTGCATGTTGTTTATTTGTTTCCTGAAGAAGCTCCTGTTTTTACCAAGCTCATCAAGTGTCCTAGCACACTTAACACAGCCAGCTGTACTGAGCAAAACAGTGCTCCTACATTTGTAGTCAGCACTAGCACATGTAGTTTAGAGGCTCATGGTTGAGTCACTAATCAACAAGGGTATTGTCCCAGGGAGGGAATGTTTGCAGCTACTGAGAATTTGCATTTTCTACCAATAGAGCCTCCACATCTGTGGGAACTCAATAAGTCATGGCATCCCAGAGTGCACTAGCTGCTTGTCAGCCATGCTGCTCAACATTTGATTGCCCTCATGAGAGCTCAAACCCCCATAATTGAGAGTATTTCTGAGCTGTAGTTGAGGGTTTCATACTCTGATTGACACCGAGTTTAATGGCCTCCATGTCCTGGTCTACAAAGAGTGAAGTCATTCCCAGAACTTTTGCAAAAATATTGATTAGAAAAACTAAGCTTGCAAAGAATTCTAAAGCTGATATCCATGAAATTTAGCTTTCCTTCGTGTTTGAGCACAAAGGTAGTCAAGATTAATGTGTCGTTCATGTTTTAGAGGTCAAATCCTTTGACCTGGTGCCTGAGTACTGCTTAGCCAAAGGATTTGTTTTGAATAGGATGCGACGCTAGTATATTTATTTAATTCCAGACGAGCTCTGATGGGGCAGAATCTATTGCAGTTTGATTCTTAGACATTGTTATAGCTGGATCTGGAATGTTCCCCTTGAGCCCAGTTTGTACTGCTATTGAGAACTAGTGAAAGATTTGGGGTGGAGCCTCATGGAAGGAAATGAGGTCATTAAAGGAATGCTTTTGGAAGAGATACTGGGAACATGAGTCCTTCCTTCCTTTCTCTGCTTTCTAGCTGCCATAAGGTTAACAGGACACTCCTGCCATGTTTTCTGGCAATGGGGGTCTGCCTCTCCATAGGCCCACAGTAGCAGGGTTTAAATCATAAAGGGTTAAACTTCTTGAAGTAAGGTTGAAATAAACCTTCCCTCTTTTTAAATTGATTGCTTCAGGCTTTTTGTCACAGTAATGAATGCTGATTGACATGGTGAGCTCAGTGTTTCATCTATCACACCACTTGGTTATTCACTAGAGGACCCTCCAACTTCCTTTTGGCTTGTTGTCTAGGCTTGGAAATATACCCATTTCTACCCAAAGTGGTAAGCCAAGACAGTTACCACCTCAGGAAGAGGTTAAAGGGGTCAAGAGGTTACGATGCAATTTTCTTTCTAGAAAGTACCAAGCTCTAGCATTTATTCCTGTGCTATGTAGGTCTCAACAGAGGTTCATTTAATGGCCAGTGTAATGAGACTATGAGGGATTCAGATTCCCATGTGTCCTGGGAATTGCCACTAAGTGTCAGGAACCATGCTTCTGTTCCACACACTGGTCTGCAGATGTCTCCCCTGCATGCCTTCCTTTCTTTTCTTAATGCCTTTAGTAGAGTGTCCACAATGTTGCCATTATGAATGCCTTGTTCTAATAAAAAAAAAAAAGCTTTGTTCTATTTTAAGCTGTAGGATTCAATAGAATATCCAGTAATATTTTGTAACAAAATTTTAAAATAGTGTTTAAATCGCAAGCTAATTTAAAAAAGTATTTTGGAATGATAAAAGTGGAATATAAATTTAAATATAAACTAGAGTATTCTTGAAAAAGTGAACTTTACATTCTCAGAGATCATCTAGTCCTGAAATGTCTTAGAGTTTCTATTGCTGTGAAGAGACACCATGACCACAGCACCTCTTATAAAGGCAAACATTTAATTGGGGCTGGCTTACAGTTCAGAGGTTCAGACCATTATCATCATGGCAGGAAGCATGGCAGCACGCAGACAAACAGGGTGCTGGAGAGGAAGCTGAGAGTTCCACATTTGGATCAGCAGGCAGCAGGAAGAGAGTGACACTGGGCCTGGCTTGAGCATCTGAAACTTCAAAGCCTGCCTCCAGTCACCCACTCCACCACACCACAAAGGGTAAAGCTGCTTATACTTAACAGTACTACTGCCTCAGGAGTTTTTTTTTATGTTTATTTATTACTTCAGGTTACATCTCCGTCACAGTGTCCTCTTTCCACCCCTCCCAGTCCCACCTTCACACCCTCTACCCCCTATCCCTTCCATTCCACTCCTCCAGAGTGGAGTGTCCCTACATAACAGTCCCCTGCCCCAGTTCAGCAGTCATATGAGGGCCAAGAGCCTCCTCATACACTGGGGGCCTACAAGGCAGCACCACTAGGGCAAAGTGTCTCATTGATAGGAAACAAAGTCTATGTTCATGTTCCCTTTGGTGCATTGGTTGTAGTATAGTTATCCTGTACTATATGGCTAAAATCCGATTATAAGTGAATAGATGCCGTGTGTATCCTTCTGAGTCTGGGTTAGCTCACTCAGGATGAGCTTCTCTAGCTCCATCCATTTGGCTGCAAATTGCATGATTTTGTTATTTCTGATGGCTGAGTAGTATTCCATTAAGGGGAACCCTCCTCCATTGCTGGTGGGAATGCAGGCTTGTGAAACCACTATGGAGGTTAGCCTGGCGAAATCTTAGAGAACTTGGAATAGCTCTGCCTCGGGACCCAGCCATACCACTTCTGGATATACATCCAAATGACTCCTCACTGAATCACAAGGAAGTTTCCTCATCTATGTTCTTAGCAGCTTTATTTGTAATATCTAGAAACTGGAAACAACCCAGATGTCCCTCAACTGAGGAATGGATAAAAAACCTGTGGTATATCTACACAATGGAATAGTACTCAGCCTCAGGAGTTTTATCTCAACAAAATCAACCAAAGTGATTTTGCTTATGTACTGTAAAGGGATTGTGCTGACATTTATTTTTAAATACATTTTACTTTATTTTTTCGAGTGTGTGTGTGTGTGTGTGTGTGTGTGTGTGTGTGTGTGTGCACTCTGTATGTGCCACAGTGCACATGTGGAGGTCAGAGGACATATGGGGTTGGTTCTCTCCTTTCACCATGTGAGTTCTGGGACTGAACTCAGGGGCTCAGGCTTGGCACAGGATGCCCTTATTCACTGAGTAATCTCACTGTCCCCCAGAACTAATATTCATTGGGAACCCATTGCTTCTAGGTATGCATTCATTGTCTTAATTAATTCTAAATACTACCATATGAAATGCACACTTTTCTTATTAGTGTTACTAGCAGCAAGTGAATACTAAATGCTGTGCTTTGGGACTCTGCTAAGTGTCTTATTTGAATTACTTTTGAGACAGGGTCTTTTTTTTTTTTTTTAGCACAGTCTATCCTTACACCCCTGCTTCTCTAGTATCTGCTTCCTCAGTGCTGGGATTACTGATGTGTATTACCACCCCCAGCCCTTGAACTAATACAAATATAATTAACTTTTCAAGCAAGTAGTATCACTAACTCCAATCAAGATGAGATTGAAGCTTTAGAGGGGCAAGTGACCTGCCCACCACAGTGACTGCTAATGGATGTACACCCAGCCAGACTCCACAACCCAGACTCAAAGTCATCACAGTAGAGCCAAGTGGGAGTCTGCACCCCAAACGATAGTACTGTCCCCCACCTTTCTATGAAGTTTTCCATGTTGCCATCCTTCCCCTTGCTCTTGGCAAAGGGCCATTCCCATCTTCTACCTTACTGTCCCTTGAAGGTTGGTATTCTTCAAGGTTCTAGCCTTGGCCTCTACTATCATATCTGTGTACTAGCCCTCAACCTTCCTGGTCATAGACACCTTTTGGGGATTTGAAAGGTTTTAAAGTCTTTCTCCAGGTAAATGTACAATATCATTCTGCTTATAGGAACTCCAGGACTCCTTCTAACTTGGAGAGCTCACGGTCTCACGCAGAAAAAAAAAATCTAGAACAGTTAAAATCATAAAGGCACACTGTGAAACAGCAGTAAAACAGAGGAAAATTTGTTTCACATATTATTTGGCTAAGAAAGGTATTTTTCTTTTAATTTTGAGAATATAATATAATTACATCATATCCCCCTTCAGTTTCTCTCTTCAAGTTTCCTCCCTACAAACCCTTCCATATACCTCTCCTTGCTCTCTTTCAAATTCATGTTTTGTTTTTCTTCATTAACCGTTATTACATGTATATATGTATATGTCTATACATATATATTTCTAAATATAACATTCACAGTCTGAATAATGTTATTCGAATGCATGTTTTGGGGGCTGGCCACTTGGTATTAGACCAGTTGGTGTGTTCTTCCATAGAGAAGACAATTTCTCCCGCTCTCAGCATTCCCTAGGTGCCTGTCGTTCTTTGTGCAGGATTAAGGCCTTGAGGGCTTTCACTGTGTTCACTTTGGCATCTCCATTATTGTCCTTCCTGGTTCAGTTCATGTGTAGGTAGCCATGTTGGTGAGACTATGGGTGCAGCTTCTGACATTACACATCTCACAGCAAACTTCCTGATCCTCTGGCTCTTA
The DNA here is from genome assembly GCA_907164525.1 of Lophiomys imhausi. Classification (NCBI taxonomy): domain Eukaryota; kingdom Metazoa; phylum Chordata; class Mammalia; order Rodentia; family Muridae; genus Lophiomys; species Lophiomys imhausi. Next base: position 796,127 of record CAJQZJ010000077.1, read on the forward strand.
CAACCTTTCCACCCCCTCTTTCTCAATGTTGCCTGATCTTAGGTGTGGAAGTGTTTAGTAGATATATTGGGACTGGGCTCCACAATGCTGTTCTTTGACTGACTGTGTTTTTCTACAATGGATGCTATCTTTTGCAAAGAGAAGGTTACTTGGTAAAGGGTGAGGACTGATTTTATCTGTGAGTGTAAGGACAAATGTTTAGAATGTAGTTTAGAAATTATGCTGGTTTAGAAAAGTGGTGCTTATAGGTTCTCCTCCAAGATCCATGATGTCACCAGCCCTGAAGGAAGGCTTTGATAAAGCGTGCCATCACATCCAAAAGCTGAAGTGAAAAGAATAAACAACATTTAAAATTTTCTAGAAAGTTAATCCTGGCCCAAAACACAGAGACCATTGCAAGAAAACCAGAATAATCTATAATGTGAGCTGTCCTCTTACCACCAGTGACAACCACGTTTGCTTTAACGCAGTAGCAGAAAGTGTTGGCTCCTCTTGGCATAGCAAATTCTCTGACAGGCCTGGGAGACAAGATTAGATGTGAATTGTTAGTTGCAACTTAGAACTAGATTATGTTCACTGGGCTCATTTCTAAATTTCTCATAAATCTATTTGTCCATAGTAACTCTGATAAGTAATGGCAGAGTACTCACCAAGGCACAGAATCCCTGAGTTCCCATTTTAGTTTGGGTATTGCCCAAAGGCCCATGGGCTAAAGATTTCTCAGCCCTAAGTTATGGTGCATTGAGAGGTAGTAGAACCTTTAAAAGGCAGGGCCTAATACCCAGGAGTCGGGATGCCTAAACCCTCATCCTTCCTTTGCTTCATGACTGCTGTTAGGTGACCAATAATTTGCTCCATCATGTACCATTCTCCTCCACCACCCCTGCCACCAGGATATGGTATATAGTAAGTCCAAAAGTAACAGGGCCAAGTCACCAAAGAATAAAACTTCCAAAATTGTTACGTAATGACCCATTTTCCTTTAAGTTGATTGATTTCAGATACTGTAACAGCAATGGATAACAGACTAAATATTTAAAAGTCATTCTTAATTTTTCAGTGCTATGACTATTGCTGTCCCACTGGGTTTGGACTTTGGGCCATTATTTTCTGATTCTTGATTGAGATACGAAAACATGAAGCCTGAGTAGTGCAGGGCTATGATAGTATCCAAATTCTCTTTTTAAAGTGCTTTTTAGTACCTTAGATCTTAGGTTAATAAGAAAAAGGAATGAAAGTCTATTGAGCCCTCAATAAGTGCTGGGACAGAAGCTGGTACTGTCCCATTCCATAGCAAATTTAAGGAATGAAGCTGTCATCTTTCCACTATAGTACTCCACCTCTGAGTTGAGCAGCTAAGAAAAAGTAATGTGAAGCAGCTGCTTGCTCACCTGTGGGAAACTGCCATGCTGTGACAGGCTTAGTAGCTCAGTGTGTACGTTGCAGCAGGCAGCATGCTGTGTGGCAATTAATTGCACCCATTTGTCAGCTTCCTGGTACATAGCCCCAATTCTGAAAATTCTCCACAAATTCATAACCAGCATGCTTATAATCACTTCAGAAATTAAAAATTTTGAGAGTTTCCTTTCTTGTCTTTTTGGGAGATGTGCTGACTCCTGTTTTAGCAGCTGGTCAATTATGTATTTGTATAAACACAGTTTCATCTGAAGACTCATTATAGGAAATTGCAGAAACAGGAACATGCTGCATTAGGAATGGAGGAACCCAACTGTGCTCTTGTGACGGCTCTGCCATGCCAGTGGCCATGGCAGTCCAGGAAAACATGATCACAAGTATCATTTGAGAAATCTCTTCAGCTTCTAGATTTAGAAAGAGTGGCGAAGGAGGAGGGGAGAGGGGCAGCTGAGAAATTCTCAGAACATCTGATGATCAAGGAGCCCTGTTTGTTGAAGTGGTCTGAGTATTTTTACCTCCCTGCTTCCTGACTCTAGCTGTAGTCAGCAGAGATGTAATTATCACCCACCAAATTCCAAGAGAGACGGTAAATATTAGGAAGTCCAGGATTAATCTGGAAGACACACTCCTGACTATTGGGAAATAGATGCTCTTTGCGGCAAACATCAGTTGGTTGGAAAGCTCAGCCTTCCAGATAATCTGCTTATGGCTTTTTAAGGACCAAGTCTGTGGGACATTATGCAGCACAGGAATTTAAGTTTCCAATAACAAAGTGTGTGTGTGTGTGTGTGTGTGTGTGTGTGTGTGTGTGTGTGTGTGTG
>CAJQZJ010000077.1:798373-841107 GCA_907164525.1 Lophiomys imhausi
GTGTGTGTGTGTGTGTGTGTGTGTGTGTGTGTGTGTGTGTGTGTGTGGAATAGACAATAGGAATAACAAGAAAGTAAACTAAGAATGAAAATATTACTAAATCAATCCTTTTCATAAGCTTGCTGCATACTCTTGTGCCACACACAAAACTCACTATTAATTTTTGCCTAGAATCCAATAGCTATATGGTCACATCTTCCCTGAAAAAAAATGTCAGTATCTGGTCTGAGATAAAAGATTGTATGTCAGGGGCTGGAGAGATGATTCAGTGGTGAAGAGCACTCTGGCTGCTCTTCCAGAGGACCTGGGTTCAATTCCCGGCACCCACATGCACCTCAAAACTGTCTATTAGCTCCTGTTCCAGGGAATATAACACCCTCACAAGACATACATGCAATCAAAACACCAATGTATATAAAATAAAAATAAATTATTAAAAAAAGAGGGCAGTGATCACATCAGTTCTACTACAGTGTACCTATTTGACAGTAAGGAATCAAACTCTAGAAAGTCTTAAATAAATTAAAAAAAATTCTATGTCTGGATCTTTGCAATAGTCAATCTAAATCTTCCATTCCTGAAGATCTCTGCTTATGCATGATCTCCTAAGAGCAGCCTCTCCTAAGTCTCCTATCAAAACCCTGCCTTCCACTGCTGTCCATACAGAATGCTACTTCATTTCCATCACTTAATTCATATTGTTGGTTTATTGTCTACCTCTCCCACCCGATTATGTGCTCTGTGACAGCAGAGTGAGTCTTTTTTAATTATTTCTTTTACTTTTGAGATTATAATATTTAATTAGATCATGTCTCCTTTCCCTTTCCTCCCCCCAAACAGTCTCTTATAACCCTCCTTGCTGTCTTTCAAATTCATGGCCTCTTTGTACACTAATTAGCATTGCATACATTTATGTATGTACATAAGTATTTCTAAATATAACCTGTTCAGTCTGCTATATAATGTTATTTGTATGCATGTTTTAAGGACTGACCATTTGGTATTGGAAAAGCAATTGGTGTGCTCTTCCTTGGGGAAGACTATTTCCTCTACACTCAGCAATTCTTAGCTGCTTCTGGTTCTCTGTGTAGGGTTGAGGCCTCATGGGCTTTTCTCCATCAAGTTTGACGTGTCTACTGGTGTTTTTCTTACTCAGTGCATGTTTAGGCAGTCATGTTGTTGAGACTTCATGGGTTCTGACATTCCTAGGAGAGACAATCTCACATCAAATTTTCTGATCCTCTGGCTCTTAATCTTTCTGCATTGCCTTCTTCAATGTTCCCTGAGCCTTAGGTGTGTAAGTTGTTTTATAGATATACCTGTTGAGATTGGGCTCCTCAACTCTGCATCAGCTGCAGTTCCACCTTACATAATGATTTCTGTTTGTTTGCAAAAAGAAGTTCCCTTGATGAGGAGTGAGGACTACACTTACATGTGGCTCTAAGGACAAATATTTAGAGGTTAGGGGTTGTACCGGCTTAGTAAAGTGGTAGCTGTAGGTTCTTCTCCAGCACGAATTTGCTAGCCCTGGGTATCTGGCTAGGTTTCAGTACTGGGTATGTTTTCATTCTTGTTGAGTGGCTCTTAAGTCAAACTCAAGAGCTGTTGGTCACTGTCAAGGTATGTGTGCTACTGCTGCACCTATAGGGTTATGGTTGCATTGCTGTGGCTCATGGGCATTACAGCTGGACAGGAATGTCAATGGCTTCCCACCTTTGGAAGCTTTCACAACACCTTCTGGTACATAAAAGCTATTCCTCAAGGAGGAAGCTTGAAGGCCAGTTTTAGCTCAGGGGTATCTGGGCCCTGTTCCTGAAGCGTATGGTGTTTTCAGCAATAGGAACTTACCTTCGACACCTGGGGACAGCTAAGGAGAGTAGCAATAGCCTGTCATACTTTTGCCTGTTTGTTTCGTATACCAGTATATTAGTACCTGCAACTGGGTTTGGTCTATAGTAGACACACAGTAAATGTTAAGAATGTATAAAATAACAGCTGAGCATAGTGGCAAGTCCCTTTCATCTCAGTACTTGGGAAGCAGAGGTAAGCAGATCTCTGTGAGTTCTAGTCCAGCCTGGTCTACATAGTGAGTTCTAGGACAACCAGAGCTACATAGTGAGACCCTGTCTCAAAACAAACAAACGATTAAACCAAAAGAATCTGAGACTCCCAAAACCAAAACAAAAATAACAAAAGAAATTCTTTTTAAATGAAACATCTCTCTCATGTATTTCTTTCATGCCTTAGGCTATCAGTTCTGAAAAAGCATTAAAAAAAAATTGGTCTCCCTCCATGCCTACTTCCATTGGTTAAAATCAAATCTTTTCCCACGAGGTGGTGGCACATGCCTTTAATCCCAGCACTTGGGAGGCAGAGGCAGGTGGATCTCTGTGAGTTCGAGGCCAGCCTGGTCTACAAAGTGAGTCCAGAACAGCCAGGGTTACACAAAGAAACCCTGTCTCGAAAAATAAAAAAAAAAATCAAATCCTTATCATTTTTTAAAATGTCCATATCTTCCTCAATTTATTTTCCTTTTTCCCACTTGCTTTCTTCTACTCTGTTGTCTAATTTGAGGCTAAAGTCACTTTAGAAATAATCCCATGTCCCTCAGTCTCTGTATATGTGCATGTGTGTGTACATGTGTGCAGGGTGGGTGATATTCCTGTAGCTTTGAGTTAAAATTCTAGCTCCAGTACTGCTCACAAGCCCTTTCATGTCTCCTTTATCTAACCAGCATCACATTTCCAACTCTTCTCTCCCAGGGCTCTAATCTAGAACTCGCTCTCTTCTTTCTCATTTCCATTTACAAATGCCATGTCTTTTTGTCCACTCCCACCCACGCAGTTGTTTTCCGGGGCTAACTGTAGCCACTTATTCAAAACTCAGCATGTGCCAGGCGTGGTGGCACATGCCTTTAATCCCAGCACTAGGGAGGCAGAGGCAGGTGGATCTCTGTGAGTTTGAGGCCAGCCTGGTCTACAGAGCGAGTCCAGGACAGCCAGGGTGGTTACACAGAGAAACCCTGTCTCGAAAAACCAAAACCAAAACCAAAAACAAAAAACCTCAGCGTGCATGACGTCTCTCTCCTCCAAGAACTCTTTCCCAAGACTGTCTGCCCCATCCTGCCTGGAAGGTGCCATCAGCACCCAGCCTGTTCTTTGATGTCTACATTGTAACCCTCATTGTCCTTTATGGGACTGCTTTATTTATCAGTTATTAGCACATGACCTAGGAGTTAGTCTTTTTAGTCTTTAATTCCCAGGACTAATAACAGCATGTTAAATGCAGTATCTCATCAGTTGCTAAACTCTGAGTATTCAGCTTCTTGCTCTACAGCTTCTTTGGGAGTCATCTATATTCAAATTATGCAACAATCAAAGTAGAATGTTGAATACAATACTTATCTTACTTTCTTAAAGTAAGACATAACCTAAAACTTAATTGAAATGCAACAAACACAAAAGGTGATATGTGAAAAAGAACTGCCAAGCTTCCTTTCCAGAGTTGGGGAAAAGCCAGAATAATTCTCTGGGGTAGGTGCTCTCTAATCCTTAAAAAAAAAATCATGAAGTTGGGAGTAAATAACTTAGGAAGGATCTCTTAGCATCCAAAACATGGACAGAGTCCTAACATGGGTTGTCTAGGAAGCAGAAAGAAGCTCAGGATTACATGGAGCTAACTAAGTAAAAGGCAATATGGCTGGGTGAAGTGGAGGGGTAGTCAGGGACAAGTCCCCAATGGGCTGTGTGCAGGAGATGTCAAAATATAGAAGTTATTGAAAGGAGGGAATGCTCTCTTCTGGAGAACATATAAAAAGAGCCTGGAAAGAAGAGGGGGAGAAAGATAAGATAAAACAGATTTTAAAAGTTTGATGGTGATTGATGGTGGATGTGGAGGTGGGGGTGATGAAGAACAAAAAGCTACATAAGGGTGTAAAGTGTCCAACTTGGCTAATGGACAGATACAGATACGTCACCAGGCAAAAATGTAATAATCATACAGTAGGTATATTTTGAAGGGTGGTTCCTATATAACCATTTGAATGCAAGGGGCTATGAAATATTCTTGCCAAGCTAATGGACATGTACACTTAACTCTAAGTATCAGTGTGTGGGAGCAGACGGCTATCATCCTAGAGGAACATGAAAGACAGTGAAATGAAAAGTTGTTGGTAATAGAACTCTCAAATATGCCATTGCCTAGGGCAAACACAACATGAAGGTTCACATGAATAAAGAATGAATAGCAAGATGCAAGCCAACCCCTGGGCTTCTAGAATCTGGGTAAAACAGATTCTGCAAGGGTAGTATGAGCAATGCTCACTGCCTGGGGCTTGATGATACCTAGAGGATTGTGGAGGGAGGTAGACACATCAAGTACAGGCAGTGAATAAAGAGTTCTCTCTCCAAAAATTACATAGGGAGGGAAGAAAAGATGACCTATAATCACAAGGAGGAGACTGTTGACCAAGAAAGATTTCTCAGAACTGGATGTGGTGGCTCATGGCTGACATACTAGCTACTGGGAGGTGGGGGCAGGAGGATTGGAAATTTAAGGCCAGTCTCAACCATATAGAAAGTTCCAGGCCAGGCTGAGCTACATGTTTACTCCGAACAAGATTACTCAGATCCAGAGATGTAGTCATTATAGTCATATGTTGCAAATACAGAGTGGAAGAGTAACAAGATCTCAGAGAAGACAGAAGGCATTGAGCAAAGGTCTTCAGTGAAGAATCAGATACCTCATCTTCTATAACAAAAAGAAAGCGATGTAAGGGTAAAACATGGACAAATTTGAAGGTTGTTGTGTGTTGGAAAATCTCCTTTGAGGCCCTAGATTTGTGTGTCATATAGAAGAACTGCACTTCCCAAGGGAGGGGATGTTTGGAAGAGTCAGAGATGGGTGATAGAAGGAACAGAGCAAAGTCAGGAGAAGGTGGGAGGGGAGGCTTGGGGCTTTGCTGAGTTAAAAGGCTAGAATTTAGCTGAGTAATGCAGTGGGCAGTCAGGGGCGTATGCCAAGTGCAATGATGAAATATGAGCTCAGGTGCCTAACTTCATGTCCACTGAGGAAAAGGCAACCAAGGAGATGAATGAAGTGGGAGATAACAGAATGTCAGAGAGCTCAGTGAGGTTACTTAGTGGACACAGTGAGATTAAGTCTTTAACAACAAGGCACTAAGGTTTGAAGACACTGACACTGGAGTTTCTGAAGAGATACCGTCTAAGTAGAGGGTGAGGAGCTGCCAATGTTGTTGCAGCTAAGTGTTCTGGTTAGTTTTAAATGTCACCTTGCCACAACCTAGAATCAATTGAGGGATTATTATTAATCCAATTTGCCTGAGGGTGTGTCTGTGGGAGATGGGCTTCATTGCTTTGAAGGAGGACCCGGCCCACTGTGGACATAATTGTCTCACAGGCTGGTCTCTGAACTGTATGAGAATACAGAAAGTTGCTTTTGGTCAGGATATATGTCACTACAACAGAAATGGACCTAGAACATGAAGTGGTTTGTTTTTACCTTATCATATTATCGTTGACAAGAGGGAACAATCTTATATATTAAGAAATACAAAATCTCATGCCTCCAAGCCCAGATACATGTGCTTGTTTTCACTGCTGTAACTTTTCTTGTTGATAAAATCATGACTGGATATATTAATCTACTCATTCTTTCATTCTAGCTCATACTAGAAGACGTCTTACCTCTCTGGGCTTTGCAAAAAGCTAGTACTTACCACTCCTATTTCTGAACTTCTGAATGTATTCCTAAACTGTGCCAAAGTTCTTAACACACTGCTTGGCATTGTTGGTTATCTCCCTGTGTGGTGGTGGGCTGGTACGTTGGTAGATATTTACTTTATATCTGGGGCCAAGGTTGGGAGAGAACCATTGCTTACTAATGTTTGCAGGTCTCTATGAAATATTTTATTCCCACTGTGTCTAATTAATTCCAAACTACCAATAGGATATCCATGAACACTAGTTGGTAAAAGATACAGAACTATGTAGCATTGGATAGTATTTATATTTGCTGGAGATGGAAAAACATCAAGAAATCAATTGTAAATTATAGTAAAATGAATGGGAGGCAGTAGGTTGGGTTTGCAATTTATTTAACCTTTGTTTTTAATGTAATTAGACTGTGAGTTTACATCATTTAACTTTTAGCTATGGCAGTGTTTAACAAAAGTGTGGTAAACTCCTGGACTCTCAGTCGATGAGAGCTAGCTCTACAGAATACCAAATTTCATGTCCATAGTTGGTTTTTCACTTAGAGTTTTAAGCAATTAGAGGCAAAGGTCATGACTTAAACATGTTGACTAAATTTTGTTGAGTGACAACTAGGTTCCTGGATTAAAGACTGCCCTACAGGATCACTGCATGCCTCTGGCTGCCACATCCCTTGTCACAATTACCTTTGAAGAGTCCTGGAATTGGCAGTACTGGTAGGTAATATTGTGGCACCAAATTTGGTCTCCTTGGAAATGAAAACTAGATGAAGTAAAGTCCATCATGACAGGACCACAAGGGCCTGTTATGGTTTCATGTGTGGAGGGAGTGGAGGGAACCCTGAGTGAGAGAAGTCCTAAGGGAATGTGTATTTTGAATGGCCGTGGCCTGTTGAGGACTCCAAGACCAGTTGGCCCATGGGAAATGGACTAAGTCATTACCCATACAGCTCACGATAAAAGGAAATGGCAAAGCTTTTCTTAGGAGTCCATGTGTGAGTGTTTATGAATGACTGATCAGTATGTGCAAAGACTAGCAAAGGCAGTTTCCTTCTCCTGGATATCTACAGTCTAAGACCTGCTCATTTACAGAGACCCCCTACCAAGAGTAGCTAATCCCTCTTCCTGTGCTGGAACTAATAAACATGCTACGGTTCTATACTGTGGTGTTAATTAGTATTAGAGAACTCCTGCGTGACCCCAACTTTATTGTACATGTGCCTGTATATCTGTCCTTTCTTCATTATTTCATCACCGCTAGCCAGGGTTTCAGGACCCATGTCCCAGAGGTTGAGGCACATCTGTCTCATACTGCACAGTCATGGTTGTTCTCCAAGGCTATGGCCATGTTATGAATTGCTGGCACAGGATAAAACCAAACTGGATATACAGTGGCACTGATTTCTCAATTTGTGTTTCAGAAATGTATTTCTGTAAAACACCAGCATCCACTCATTCACAATTAATTGTGTAACAGAAAGTAAATAAAACTTTCTAATTAATTTTATCATCTAAATGACATTAGTGGAACTTGATCCAGTATCAGAGAATGGAGCAATTTTTAATGTGCTGTGAAGTTTTTTTAGTTAATTAATTAATTTGCTTTTTTTATTTCTTCAAGTTACATCTCAATCACAATCCCCTCCCTGCTCCCCCCTTCCGGTCCCACCCTCCCACCCTCATCCCCTTCACATCCCCCATCTGCTTCCTTTTTTTAAATTTAGGGTGTGTCTGTTCCCCCCAACAGCTCCCCATTTCAGTCCAACAAATGGCTCTTTCTCTTATAACAACAAATACAATACAAAACAACAAAAATAATTAGGCCACATTTATGAAAATTATAAGGCTTAGCATACATTCCCAATGTCCAGTCCACATGTATTTGGAAACTGACTTTAACATTCTACTATGCAACCATCTCCATGAGTTTAAAGTTCTATATCCAACTCAGCTTCCATCCTAACTTGAAGTTTTAAAATTCATTTCTCAATGTGATAATATTGTAGACCAAAATAAACATTTTTCAGCTTCTAATTAATGAGTACAAAATGTGGGTCTTTCATAAACTCTATACATTACTTTAAGAAAATATAATGTCATCAGTCATCTGAGAGATACGTAGTCTATTCTATTAAATTTCAAATTCTATCCCTTTACTTAGCTTAGAGTGTAAAGAAACTCTATATTGATATGTTTAGAGGTTGGATTTTTTAAAAAATAATTTATCCTGTATTTTTATTTCATGTGTTCTACTTGGATGTATGTCTGTGTGAGGGTGTCAGATCCCTTGGAATTGGAATTACAGACAGTTGTGAGCTGCCATGTGGTGTGGGAATTGAACCCAAGTCCTTTGGAAGAACAGCAGTGCTCTTATCCACTGAGCCATCTGTCCAGCCCCCAGAGGCTGTTTTGTTTGTGTTTTGTTTTTTCATTTGCCTTTTCCACCCATTATGTGCATGTTAATTTTATATATCTACCTGTGTATCTATATATCTATATCTATCTATCTGTCTATTTTTATATGTATACTAAGAATGTGTTTCTTGTAAACAATATACATTTGTTTTTTTTTCTTGTTTGTTTTTGTTTTTATCATCATTCTCCATTGCTTAGCTGTGGCGTTTACTATTGACATCTGAAGTGGTTGTTGATACTAGATTCATATCTACTATGTTTTTTATTATTTCCCACTTGCCCTTGTAGTTTGTTGCTATCTTTGTCTTCCACTCCTTTTCTACGTTTTTGTTTATTTGTTTTCACTGAACATCTTATGTGTTTGTATTTTTTATGCTTTCGATTTTTCTTTGTTTAGTTTAATTTCTGTATGAATGTTTGCACTTTTGTGATTGGCTCATTTCACATCATTAAGGTTCATGACTATTGTTTGTTCCTTTGACTATCAATCATTTCCTTCTATTCCTGTCCCTCTTTCTCTTCTTCCTAAGGTTACACTGGAGTTTGTGACATACATAATACATGAAATCACATTAGCATAAGTAATTTATGGTAACAAGACAGTGTTAATTTTTCTCTCTAATACCGTGTTTATTGCTTTCATTGTTATTTGGCTTATGTAGAAGCATCTTTATGTGCACACATGCTCAGAGATATTGTTGATGTTGTAACAGATGCTAACTGACTAGATGAATTAAAATTAAGAAAACAAAGGGCATTTTTACCTTCATCTTTTTCCTTTCATGCTTTTCTCTCTTATGTAAACAGGAATCTCTCATCCAAGTCATTTCCTCACTTTAAAGAACTTCTCATAGTGTTCCTGGCAAGTAGGCCTACTCAGAACAATCTTCTTTGACTTCTGTTTGTTGGAGAAACTTTTAACTCTTTTTATGTATGTATGAATGAATGTGTTATGTATGTATGTATGTATTTAGATAAAATCTCATGTATCCCAGATTGACCTGAAACTGGCTAACTGGCTGGTAGCCAAGCATCACTTTGAATGCCTGGTCCTCCTACCATAAGTACTAGGATTACAGGAATGCCGTACCATATTTAGTGTTCTTTATATTTGAAGAGTAATTTTAAAGGTGAAGTGCACAGAATTCTAGGCTTGTTTGTGTTTGATGGTTTTGCTTTTTTCCTCTCAATACTAAATATTTTATGTTACTTTCTTGCTTGCAAGATTTTTGAGGCATTGTATATAATTTGTGTGTGTGTATGTGTTGTTCCTTCTTCCTCATAAGCTATTAGGAAATATTTAACCAAATTGAAAATTCGTCAGATATTACTCTAACTCACAACTAGAGACATTTTCTCACCTCTAATAAAAGCCTTTCTTCAACTGCTTAAGAAAGAAAAAGAAAAGAAAAGGATGAAGGAAGGTCGGAAGGAAGGAAGGTCGGAAGGAAGGAAGGAAGGAAGGAAGAAGAGTCCCACAGACTTTCCCACAGGCCCATCTGGTGGGGCATTTTCTCAACTGAGGCTCCCTCTTCCCAAATGATCCTATCTTGTGTCAAGTTGACATGAAACTAGTGAGTATAAAACTTATTAAAAAAATCAAAAACATACTGTTACACAGGTATATCATGTTATATATATTTAACATTTCATATATATATGAAAGTTATATAACATATTCACCTAGTAACAACCCCTCTCTCTATCTGGCTGTCTATTAGATAGTCTGTCTAATTCCCAGTCTGGGAGACATCTTTTTTATTTAGTGACTGATGGGGCAAGTGGTCCTGTGGGTGTTGGGCAAGCTATATGGAACAAACTAGCAAAGAGCACTCCTCCATGGCCTCTGCATAAGTTTCTGCCTCCAGGTTCCTGCTATGACTTCCCTGGATGGTGGAATGCAAGCTGTAAGATGCAGTAAACCCTTTCCTCTTAACTTGGTTTTGGTCATGGTGCTTTATCATAGCAATTGAAACTCTGACTAAGATAAGTTTCTTCTTCACCTTAGAAATTTCCCATGTGCCCATTTGAGAGTCTTGCTCTTGTCATCAGCCCTAGGCAATCAGTGATCTACACTTTGTCTCTATAAATCTGTTCTTGAGTCATTTTAAATGAATGGGATTACACAACACACAGAATTTTTTTTATCCAGCTTCTGTTCCTTAGTTTTGAAGCTTATCTATTATAGCAAATGCCTTAAGAACTTTAAGAATTCAAATGCCATAACAGTTACTAGGAAATATTTAACCTGATTTAAAATGAGTCAGAAATTACTCAAACTTACAATTCTATAAGAACATCAGCTAACATGTTTATAATACATAAAATACAATCGGCTACATATAAATCATAAATATAGTTTGTTGACTAGATAAAATGATTCCGACTTACAAACTTTTACTGATATAATAATGCTTAAAATATAGATCATTTTAAATTATTATCTATTAAATTATTACAATATATTAAACTAATAAGCCATTTTTGTAATGCTGGGAATGGAACACAGACTCTCATAAATGTTAGGTATGTCCTCCAGCTCTGGGCTATATCCCCAGTTCTCAAAAAACAACAATTGATCACAACTTCTGTGAAGAGGACATATCATATTTAGATTTACATGACTGACTTTACTTTTCCCCAAAGGCCTAATTAGTCTTGCCAAGCTAAGAGAACTGTTAACTTCTGATGTTTCTGAAAACCATTCTGAACTTTATAATGTTGTGATGGGATGGGCTCATCACTAAAAATGCCGAGAGTCCATGTAGGCGCACGATTATACTTACAAATTGTCCTCAAGTCTCTTCAAGGATTCCAAAACTAATGAGTGAACACTGTCTAGGGAGCAGGATCCAAAGCAATTGAGAGCTGGAATGTATCTGATTTTCATAACCCAATCGTTATGCAGCTTCCTTTTAATGCTGGGAATGAGAAGGGGAGGGGAGTTGTGTTAGACACACACACTAAGAGTGCTCACTTTTTTCTTCTATTCACCATTTCATTTAGTTTGAATCAAATCATAACTGTGAACACTGCTAGGTCTACAGGCACACTGTAGCCCTATGCATCACAACATTTTCGGCTGTTCAACTTGTCTTAATGCAGCAAACTTAAAGTGAGAAAATAAGTTTACAAGACTCTTGTTAAATCTTGAGCTATGACTTCAGCAGTAAAGGTGATTTGATGGGATTTGGAATCACTTAGGAAACAAAACTCTAGATATGTACGTAAGGAAGGGCTTAAGGACGAGGAAGGAGGGACCACCCTGAATGTGGGTGACACCATTCCATGGGCTGGAATCCCAGAATAAAATAATGAGCATCAATCTCTGTCACCCTCTGCTTCCTGACAGCAGACATGTGACAAGCTCAAGTTCCTGCCACCGTGATGGGCCATGTCCCTTCTAAACCCAGAGCCAAAACAAAACCTTTCCTTCCTTAAGTTAAATTTTCAGATATTTTGTCAAAAGTGACAAGAAAAGAAACTAAAGAGAAAGGAATTATCTAGAAGTATCTGAGTGTAATATTGCAATCTTATCCTTACTCTAATGAGAAAATTCTGAGCATCCATATATGATTAGCATAAGATTCTGGGTATCACAGAGCTTTTAGTAGAGCAGATACATCTGTGACTCCAGAGGTCAATGGGCAGTGTGGACGGGAGCACAGTAGAGGAGGTTTTTTATTTGTTTGTTTTCCCACTCTAGATTTTAATTTTTCAACTCTTGATATCAGCTAATTTTCTAATTTGTACAGTGTTCTGTATGCCAGTGTTTTCTGGCTACATCTTTATTGACTCAAATTGTACAATTCTGAGAATGTCAACTTTGGGAAAACTTTGACGATGGTACCAAAATTTAACTGTCCTTCTAGTCTTACAATTTTTCATTTGATCAGGAATTAGGATTTCTTGGTGGAAGAAAACAGCTCAACAGTCGACCTGTATCTACACTTGAGTCTTAAAAGATTTAAAAAGCGCATCCCCTTCCACTGAGGCCAAAGTAACACAGCTAGAGGAAAGGGATCCAAAGGCAGGCCACAGAGTCTAAGTCTGAGACAACCTCTGCTCCAGTTCTTAGGGGACCCACATGAAGACCAAGGGAAGGTGGGACTAGGAAGAAGAGGGGGAAGGGGGACTTCTATCGGGATGTAAAGTGAATAAATAAACAAACAAACAAATAAATGAATAAATAAATAAATAAATGAATAAATGAATGAATGAATGAATGAAGGAAGGAAAAGAGATTTTTTTAAAAATGGCACGGTGACTGACTATATATAAATTATCCTCCTCTGGACACACACAGTAGGATCACATTCATTCTACCATACTCAGAGTCCTTACATTCCCCCCACCCCTCATTCTCACTTCTGACATAACTATCTAATGGGAAGAGGAAATGACAATGTACTGTGGACTTTTTCTGACAAGTGGCCCACCTCTTAGTAGGGAAAATATTATATTCTCTGGGCCTGTCATGACTGAAAGAAGGGGCCCACAGTGTACACAGCAGCACACCACACAGTGACTACATAACACAGTCCAGATGTAAAGGGCAGGAAATGGAGCTGGTTTCCTGACTATGCTTGTCATAAAGTTCCAGTGACAGGGATAATCTGAATTCAGTGTAGCAACAATTATCCTGAGCAAAGGTCATGAATAGATGGTTCACGTGTGTACATACTGTACAAACAAATAAGTACAAATAATAAATGTGTATGTCCATGTTTCAGTGCATGCAAGTGCAAGTGTCAGCTGAGGCCAGAAGAGGGTGTCAGGTGTCTTGGAGCTGAAATTGCAGGCACCGGCGAGCAGCCCAACATGGGCACTGCAAACTGATCATGGTCCTCTGCTAGAGGTGCACATGCTCCTAACTGCTGAGCTAGCTCTTCAGTTCAGAAGAGTTGTTTTATTTTTAATTGGACTCTGAGATCTATTAAAAAGTATCAACTCCTTGTCTCTCATATTTGTAACAAATATTTATTGCAAAATATTTTACTTTTTAAATTTGTTCTCTTCAGGTCTAAGAAGCTTAATTTGGTAGATAGTCAAATCTATCAAATTATTTTCTTTAAAATCTGTATCTACTGCTTTTTTTTTTTTTTGGTTTCTTGAGACAGGGTTCCTCTGTAGCCTTGGGTGTCCTAGAACTTGCTCTGTAGACCAGGCTGGCCTCGAACTCAGAGATCCACCTATCTCTGCCTCCTGAGTCCTGGAATTAAAGTCATGCACTACCACACCTGGCCATATCTATTGCTTTTATATTTAGAATTTTTCTTATTCAATCTCTAGAAAGAAGTTATAGCTAAACATTTTGTAGGGTTTTAAAAAATGATTTCTCTTTTAAATTTAACTCAATCTATCACATACCCATAGATCTTAGCTGGCAACAGCACTTAAATGGAATTTGAGTTACTAATTATGCCTTCCTTATTATCTTGGAAGTTTATTGAAATGAAAAGCATATCTTCTTTTCTCTTTATATCTGCCCTGAAACTCACTATATAGCCCAGGCTAGCGCCAAACTCATGATTCTTCTGACTGCCTCCAAGGGGCTGGAACTGTGGGTGTGCATCTCCAAGTCTACATTAGACAGGGCTGGAACTGTGGGTGTGCATCTCCAAGTCTACATTAGACATTGCTTATTTAGCATTGAGTCTCAAAAGTACTGTGGGTCTTGCATCTCATTTCACTATATGTGGATATAACTGAACAATGTCCATAACTACGAGAGCAAAGAGAGTGTTCGTGTGATGCCCTCACCTTTTAAAGTTCTTGGAGTCAAGGACCTGAGTTTGTAATTTCTTTTTCGTTTTTGCCTGCTTTAATCCAAAGTCATCGCTGTTCACAGTGAACCTGTTCACAAACCCACCATCGTCCCCTAGGAGGATGTCATCTCTGCAGAGCTGGTCAGGCAGGGACACCACGCACACACAGAGCAGGCAGTGGTCCATGGGCTTGATGACAAAATAATGGTCCTGAAAGCAGAGGATGGTTCTTAATTAGTTGCGTTCTAACTATCGGCCATTCCTGGGCTCTTAACTCAGTAGTAAAGTACCTGTTCAGCATGCATGAAATCCCAAGTTCAACCTACAGTATCACACACGCACTCCAATGGAGACACAGACAGGTACATGTATACATATACACACATATACATATAGGTGCACACATACACACACACATGCACACACATGCATGTTGGGGGGAGGAATAAAGAAAAATGTCTCCATTATTAATTTTTTTTTCTGTGGTGTTTCTCATTTAAGATCTAATAGTGATACAGGAACTTGGAAAATTTAGGCAAAAATGTACCAAATAAAAGTTAAAGTTATGAATCTAGCTCAGTGCTTTTGGCTGTTTCATGGGGAAACAAGGGGAGCTACTTCCTCAGGCGTGGTGAGTATGGAATCTTAGAAAGTGTGACTGCCAATGCCTTTTACTTGACTTTGTTAGGAAATACTAAACTGGCCTCAAACTCCCTGACCCTCGTGTCTCTCCCCCCAAGTGCTGGAATTCTAGGTGTGTGCTACCATGCCTGGTTTTTGGAGTGCTAGGGGTTTGAACTCAGGGAGTCTCATTCATGCTAAGTAGTATTCATAAATTTTATAAGAAATTGTCAAGAGAAAAGTACTCTAATGTTCATATTTTCCCATAAATACCCAACAAGTCCTTTCAAATGGACTCTAAACTATTAAATGGACCCAGTAAGATAGGCAGCTATTGTTGTTTTTCCAGAACTCATTGTCCAAAGATAGAAGAAAAAAGTAGAGTAAAATTCTACTATTTGTTCCCTTTTCTTAAAATGAGTAAGAGTTGACATATTTAGAGGTTCACCTAGCCATCTGCTAATGTGTAGTGAGCACTAACTAGATGTGAAACGTTATTCCAGGCATGGCTGCACAGGCCGAGCACAACAAAGATTCCCACTATGTGGAAGCTACCCTGCAAGAAAGGGGGACAGAGAGTAAGAGGGGGGACATATTAGGCCACTGCTGTGGACAGGTGAGACACTTTATGCTACGTGGGCAAAGGTGGTAGTGTGGTAGGGTGGGTGAGTGACCTTTGATTTGGGACCTAAACTGATGAAAAGATAAAGAGGAAAGAGAGGGAAAGTAGTTCCAGATTAGACAATTACTATCAAAAAAGGGCAGAGAGGGAAGAGTCCATTAGCCTAGTCTTGCCAAAATAGGAGCTGGGTGGGGTCAGGGTGTCAGATACAAGGATGTTCAGAGAGGGAGAAAGAAATAGAGGGAGGAAGGGAGGAAAGGGAGGGGAAGGAGAAGTAGGGAAGAGAAGGGAAGAGAAGTGAGGAGGAGGAGGAAGGATCCAGGAAGAGGGAGTGGGCCTGAGGAGAACAAGGAAATGCAGATTCCTGGGAGGAATATGAGGACAGCTGACAGGGGCATGAACAAGGTTAGTGGGAACCGCAGACAGCTCAACCGATCATGCGGGTTTTGTTCTGTGATGATGCCCTGTGGCTTCTATCTCCCCAGTATTGCTCAGCCACTGTACCACTGTATGCAGCAGAAAGGGCAGTGACATCTTACTTTAAGGATATATCTGGAAGCCAGCAGGGGGCAGAGGGCCATTGTGTCCAGATATCCCACCTATGATTCAGGCAGGAAGGGGAGAGGAGGACATTGTAAGATAAGAAAGAGGTTTCTCTGCGTTAGAAATCAAATGTGCGAACAGGAGAGCCTGAACAAGAGAGCACAAAGTCCAGGCTTGGGGTTTAGGGTTCTGAGATAAACAAGGGTTTCTGAGTTGGCTACAAAGCTATTTGGTTTTTTGTAAAGTATGAGGAAGCATACTTACTACCAAACCCGAAGCCCTTCTCCCTAAGCTAAGCTGGGGAGAAAGGCTTTGGATTTGGTAATAAGTACAATAAAAAGATAGTGCTTGGATTTGTAGAAGGATATGAGAGAAGAAACGAGTGGTATGGTGGCAGGAGGGTCCCTGGAGCCATATGTAACAGTAAAGAGAAGACTGAGTGGTGTGGGGACACTGCCCCCAATCACACAAAAACACACACACACACACACACACACACACACACACACACACACACACAGAAATGAAACTAAAATCTAATAGCAATAGCAGAAACTAAAAAAAAAAAAAATAGACTTTTAATCTCAAAACTCAAAACAAAATGAAAGCTGAATGAAGTCCTAAAAGAAAACAGCATTCCTTTCCCTTTCCGGGCACGGATGCTGAACTCTATCATAATGGCTGCTTAGTAATTTCTCTCATATTATGACAGATATTCATCACACAGCACCTGGGCTCGTATCCTTACAGGTATTGAACTCGCTGGCTCATTTCTTTCTACCATCTGTTTTGGCACAGTACCTGGCTGCTCCCTTGAGCTTTATAATCCCAAACGATAATGGTCCTCTCTGTAGTGGCAACAATTCGCTTTAGCTGGACCAGGTAATCACAGCCCGTAATCCAGGAGGTGTCCTGATAGAAAAGCATAGAGTTGGAGGCTATGAGGCTATCCTGACTGACACTCAAGTGGTAAAACACTTGTCTGGCATGCACCAGGCCCTACGTGTATTCTCCAGTGCCATAAGACAGAGTGGGGCCTGGGGATTGGAAATCACAATGTTTTTCCTTCTACTTCAAGGTACTGGTTAGCAGGAATTAGGTTACTGACGTTAGAAGTCCCATCTGGCAGTAGAACCTACAGTGCATCTCCTTTGAGCTGCATAAGGAAAGAAAAAGTCTCCCTTTAGTCCCCCTTGTTTGTCAGTGCCACCAGCTGGAGACTCATTCAGCTAGCTGGGAATTGCTTCTTAGAAGAACGGGGCAGCTGGATGAGCAGTCAGCTTGTGCACCATTCACAAAGGTGACACCATTTCTTTAGAGGGGCAACTAGGATCAGGGCTGTGATTAAACACCAGTACAAGCCCGGCTGGCTGCTAACATTTTCATCTAGAAAAGCCCTTAGTGATCAGAGATCTGTCTGATCACAAGTTGCGTCTTTCTTGGGTCAAGACTAAAGTCAGCAAGCTTTAACAGCATCTGCTGAGGCTAAGCAGAAACAGCAGCTTGGATTTCCTGGAGTGCCAGAAACTTCTCCATACACTTGAGCTTTCCATAAAGGCCACCAGGAATCCTAATGAGTTAGTTCTGTTACAGAAATGGAGGCCAGGCGGTTTAACAAGAACCCAGGCTCCCTCACCAGGGAGTGTGTTGTCTCTTGGTGGTTTAGTGCATTAGTTGGGTGCATACAAAAGGAATAAAACAAAAGAAACATCCAAATCTCCCCCATCTCTCACAAATCCTCAGGGTGGGGGTGGGTCAGAAAGCAAGACACTGAAGCTTTCTATCTACTAGAAGGTTACTACTGCACATACTGGAGACAAACAATAAATGAGTTACAAAATTCCACCCAAATTTTTATGGTATTTTTATGCTGAAAATGTTCTCAAAATATTCCCATGTTGTTCTCATAATTTGGGGTGTCAATTTTGTTAAAACAGCATTCAATTAAAACCCGGAATCTTTTAATTGAAATTCCAAGAAATAACTACTTTCTTAGCCATTCTCTGCAGATAACTAAACTCCAGGAAGTAACACGTGGGTCTTCGTTATTATTCAAGGCTTAGTTTTGAGCCCATCAATATGTGTGAATTTACAATCTTTAAATATCATTTTTAAAACATATTTTAAAAGCCTTTGTGTAGGGTGTGTGTTCATGTGTGAGTTCCATAAGGCAGAGGTCATGGTGCACAAGTGGAGGCCATAGGACAATCCCAAGTGTCAGTCTTGACCTTCCTCCTTTTTTTTTTTTTTAAACATTTCTTTATTACTTCAAGTTACATCTCCATCACAACCCCCTCCTCCCCACCCCTCCTGGCCCCACTGTCCCACCCTTTCCCCCTCTCCCAACCTATCCTATTCCTCTGGTGTGGGGTGCCCCCACATATCAGCCCTCCTCAGTTCATCAGTCACATGAGGGCTAAGGGCTTCCTCTTGCACTGGGGGTATACATGGCAGCACCACTAGGGTAAAGTGTCCCACTAACAGGTAACAAAGTCCATGTTCCTGTTCCTTTCCGTCTGTTGGTTGTAGGATAGTTAACCTGTACTATATGGCTAAAATCCAGTTATAAGTGAATACATGCCATCTTTCTGGGCCTGGGTTAGCTCACTCAGGATAAGCTTTTCTAGTTCCATAGCAGCTTTATTTGTAATAGCTAGAAACTTGAAGCAACCTAGATATCCTTCAACTGCAGAATGGATTAAAAAAAAAAAAAAAACCGTGGTACATTTACACAATGGAATACTACTCAGCCCCCAGAAACAAGGAAATTACGCAATTTGCTGCCAAATGGATGGACCTTCCTTCTTGTTGGAGAGACAGCGATTCTTATTTGATGCTGCATAGACCAGCCTCACTGACCTGCAAGCTGCTTGGATTTCTCCTGTTCTCACTTCCCATCTTGTCCTTGTATAAGTATGAGGATAACAGACATACACTACAGTGCCGGCCTTTACATGAGTCCTGGGGATCCAAACTCCAAGTGCTCAAACTCACATAGTGATCACATTACACCCCCTACCCACAGCCATTTCTCTAATATTTTGTAAGGAGAGCCTATTTAAGTAGGCACTTCATGGAGATTTTGAGGAACTATGGAAAAACCATCATCCCAGCCCTTACTTTGACTTACTTCAAACATTTTTTAAATGTACTTACTGTAACAGTGGTGCTGGTCTGGATTCTCATCTGTGGGTAAAGATAAAATCTAGTTAGAATCTCCAGTAAGAATCAGAAAGCTGTGGTAACACACAATCTTCCTTTAGACGCTTAGCCATAGTGACTGTCCTCCTGATAATTTTTTTCTTCCTCCTACATGCAAATATATAATTTTTTCCCCAGGCATTCGGAGCAAGACTGGTTATCAAAAGGTAGAAACCTAAGCCAGGCGTGATGGCACACATCTTTAATCCCAGCACTTGGGAGGCAGAGTCAGGCAGATCCTTGTGAGTTCAAGGCCAACCTGGTCTACAAAGTGAATCTAGGAGAGCCAAGGCTACACGGAGAAACACTGTCTTGAAAAACAAACAAACAAAAAAAGTAGAAACAAAAAAATCTTACAGCAAGGACAAGAGTGGCTCAAAGAATGCTGACCTGAGCAACACAGACATGTGGACAACATAGAAAAACAGCATGTTTCATTTGAAAGACTTCTCTTCAAGTTACTGGATGTCTTTCAAATATTCTGTCCAAGGGGCCTCCACTTAAGCATCTATGAATGGGGTCCTAGGCACTGGGCTAAGTGTCATAGATATGTCACACGCAGAGATCTGGAAGGTAGCAGTGGCTCTCACTCCCGGGAGGCATGATGTCTGCTGCCAGGGCAAGGGCAAGCAGCTGAGGTATTCCAGTGATGCAGTTCCTTCTGCGTGCTCAGATGATGTGGGGAAATGGCTTCCCTGAAGGAATGGGTTGTATGAACAAAAGAGTAGGGCAGGAGGTCAGGGATTGTTTCTCATGGAAGTTACAGACTTTATCAGAAGCATGCCAAGAGGTGTTACATTCAGGGTCTTTTTTCTGGATAGGAAAAACAACAACAAACTAGTGTTTCAAGGAAGATGTTTAACAGCATGACAGAGCACTGTTGTTTCCTCTTTTACTTCCTGTGATGGTTAGCATCCTCAACTTGAAGAATCTCCTAGGAGATGGGCATGACTGAGAGGGATGATCTAGATTAATGGTCCTCAAACTTCCTAATGCTGCAACCCTTTAATATAGTTCCTCATGCAGTGGTAACCCCCAACCATAAAATCATTTTGTTAGCACTTCATAAAACTGTAATTTTGCTACTGTTATAAATCATAACACAAATACCTGGTATCCAGGATATCTAATATGTGACCCCCTGTGAACAAGTTGTTTGATACCCAAAGGGGTCATGAGCCATAGGTTGAGAAACACTGATGGAGTTTAAGGTTTGCCTGGTGGGAGAATGTCTGCGACAGATTGTCTTGATTGGATTAATTGGTGTGGGGAAGATCCATCTTAACAGCAACTTGGGCAGGACCAGTCCCTGGCTGGGAACGCTGGATATATACAATTACAAAAGCAAGTTATCCAGCAGAGTTTTTTGTTCTCTTTGGACTGATGATACTATGTAGCCAGATGCTTCAAGCTTCTGCTGCCTTGACTCCACCTTTGTGATAGATTGTAGCTTAAACTGTGAGCCAAATCTTTCCTTTCTTAAGTTGCTTTTGTCGGGTACTTTGTTACAGTAACAGGAAAAAGAAACTAAAATACTACCCTACATCCAACTTTGGTGGAAATAACTTAAAGTTCTTCTTCCTTCATCATCCTTATGGAATTTTAGTGTCTTTAACACTTTCCCTTTTGCAGGAATTGTTATTAATGATATTTCCAGTCTGTATCAACAAGAAAATCCTTAGTTTTTATTTATTCTTCCTCAGGTAAAGTCTAAATTATGTGTTTATCTATTAAAAGATATTTAGAGTTATTTAATGGCTGCTTTTTAAAAGTGATCTCTGTGACCTACACAGGGATTCATGGGATTTTCTCCCGTAATGACCCATCCACGCTTAAGGAATATAATATTCAAAATATTGTTTCTAGTTTATCAGATCTTAACATAATTTTAAAGCAATCTTTTCTCCGTAGTCCCATTGTGTGTGTGTGTCTGTGTGTCTGTGTGTGTGCTGTGTGCTATGTGTGGGGAAGGAGAGAGCAAGGATGTGTACATATGGTATATACATGAGTGTGTGGGTGCTTGTACATGAGTGCACACCCACGGAAGCCACAAGAAGCCATCAGGTGCTCTGCTCTATCATTGTATACATGATTTCCTTAAGTCAGGGTCGCTCTGTGAACCTGAAGCTCCCCACTTTCAGCTATGCTTGACTGGCCAATGAGCTCCCAGGAGCCACCTATCTCTAATCTCTCCACCCCAGCACTGTGTTCACAGGCATATGAGGCCATGTGTGCTATTTTTATTTGAGTACTTGGGATTCAGACTCAGGTCCTCATGCTTGTATGACCAGTGCCTTCTCCTTATCACCCCACCCCCAGTTGCTTTTTCTTCCCTTTCCCCTTCCCCCTTCCTCTTCCCCTTCCCCTCCCCCTCCCCCTCCCACTCCCCCTTCCCCCTTCCCCCTTCCCCCTTCCCCCTTCCCTTCCCTTTCCTCACCTTTCTGTTTTAGGATCCTGTCACATTTTATAAGCAATAGAGATGAGTTTCTATGTGCTTGTGAGTTTCCATGTGCTCAACTATCCACTTGGCTGTGATGATGTTTGTTTTGCTTGGGGGTGTGTGAAGCATCTTGGAGGAAGTCACCTTACTTTCCCACAATCAAGGACTACTTTACAATGCCAGTCATTATTTTCCTCCTCAGGGTGTTTTGTAGATCCCTTCTTAGTTCGCTTTTTGAAGAAATAAAGGTCTGTACTGAGAAGAGACCTAATATTCTAACAGGAGGTAGAAGGAACTGGAGAAGGGTTGTGTGTAAAAGAGGCCAGTGCTCTGATCCTTTGTTTGTTATGTTATTTGCCAGAATTTGCTGAGTAACAGTGAGGCTAGCAATTAGATGTATTCACTCATTTAACCACCACAACTACTTTGGGAGGAAAAGTCTATTGTGGATGAGGTCTGGGGCCTGAAGACATTAAATACCACACCCAGCTATGTCTGTAGCAGGCTGGAGAGTGGGCTCTGTCCACACACCCAATAGCCCAGTGCTCAGATGACCCTTGCCTAACAATCCCATTGCCCTAGATGTGATCTTCTGGAAAACTCCCTGAGTTGAGTGTTACTGAAGGATTAAAACTGATTTGGAAATGATGATTTCAAAGACATTGTTCTTGCATAAATAAAGCCTGTTATTGTCTTCAGTTAAGAATGAACTTGGAATCTTTACTCTGTGTATTTTATAGCAAGAATGGATTTTTTTGTGTTCACATTGAAGATGTTATATAGGACATGCTACCACATATTCTTTTGAAATTTCTTACATTTTAAAAATGAGAAAGTTCAAAATTTATGAATTTAGAAATATTGATAATATCAATACCTTGCATTTTCATGAGAATTTATTATTAGCCAGGTGATAGTGGAGCACACTTTTAATCCCAGCACTCAGGAGACAGAGGCAGGCAGATCTCTGTGAGTTCGAGACTAGCCTGGTCTACAGAGTGAATTCCAAAACATCCCAAGTCCACTTGGTGTTTAGGGTATTATCTGGGAAAATTTCCACCTCAACCCTTTACACGGTGGATGCCACATGATTCCCTATGACACTCTGAAAATCAATACCAGACACAGCAATCAAACTCAGGGCTCAGCAATCTCCTTATTAGTAAGTAATTTCTTTAAAAAATAACATCAAAACGTTGTTTTATGTTTTCTGAAACATTTGGATAATGCATAGATAAGACAAAACACAGGAAAAGGGGAAGAAGGAGAAGGTGGGGAGGGCCCAAGCTTTGAAGTTACCTGGCTGTTAAAGACTGTTATTAATCCTTTCTGAGATGCTGTTATCAATAAGTCCATGTGTGGAACCTTCATAATACATTTGATCACATCTCGTCTTCTACTACCTGTCAAAAGCACATGATTAAAGTCCACTTCTAGAGGTCCTAAGAATAATTTGTTATTGGTCTAAAACAAAACAAAGCAGAAAAAGAAAAAAAAAGACAGCTATCATTTTACTAGAAGCCCTGAGTTACTTAACACTTAGAATAAAACAACAACAACAAAAAAACCAAACAAACAAAAAACAAAAACGAAAACCCTGCAACTGCCGCTTGGTTTTTAACTATCCTTAGAGACATAAGAAGAATAAAGAACATTTCATCTAAATATGATGCATGAATTCCCAAAAAGCTTGCAACTCCCTCAGCCTCCACACCCCGACATCCATTCACACCCTCACAGCACAAACACACCACTATGGGTATATTTCACAGAGAACGGGCTTTCTAAACATCATTTGGAGTCATTTCTATTTTGAGATTTCTCTCATCTCTTAGTGGTCTTTGTTTTGAAATGTTGCTATCATGGTCTACACAGACTAAAGTCCTAACACGATCTCAGGCTTTCCATTATAAAAAGATGAAACTGCCACAATGCTGGTTTAAGGCTTCTAAAAACATTTTGTGCATTTGGGAAAATAAGAGTAGATACTTTGACACTCCTGTGCCCACTCACTGGCTGAAGGACAAAGCTGTATACACAATACTTCTCAGGGTGAGTTAACTTTTGTTTGTTTGTATTTTAGTTTTGCGTGTAGCCCAGGCTGGCCACGAACTCATGGCATTCCTCCTACCTCAATCTCCTGAGTGCTGGCATTGCAGTCTGCTCCTAGGTGGTGTAATTGTTATCATTGTAAATACTTAAAGAAGAAAGGAAGAGTCGGTATTCCAATTAGCAGGCACACATGCGAGAAAAATTAGATGAAGCTGGGAAGTTGTGTCTATTCATCCAGTACAATGTCCCCAGCACTCAGGTATCTGACCCATGCACCAGATACTGTACCAACTGAGCTACACCCCACCCCCAGATGCATTTTTAAAGGAACATCAGACTCAACCAACCTAGAGTATTTACTTCATTTCAGAACATGGGATGAAATGTTGAAAGACAGGAAGAGGCGTGGGATTTATTTCTTCTTTTCCTGACCCTGTCCCACCTTGGAGTGAACAGGGAAGAAAACCCAAAGTGTCAACAGGGGTGAAGGATGAGAGTACCCAAGTCCCAGGATCAAATTTGAAAAGAATAGCTGACATTTGGAGACTGGAAAGGTCCTAAGTTGAGCTAACGTCTTCCCATGATTGGCTCATACTCAGTTTCAGAGATAGTTTCTTCAGAAGAATCAAGAGTTGGAGGTTGGGAGGAGTTTCACTTGGGGACTCTTCAAGAATATTGTAGAGACCCATAGTTGCTGCTGGTGACACTGGAGCATGTACTAATAGGATGTCATCATAGAGAGACTTAGCTTAAGGCCTGATGTCTTCATATGCTGGCTTCTTTTCACACTCACATTCTATATAGTGTCTGTAAGAGCCAGGATGAACTTCCAGTTTCAATTACAAGTAGTTTCTCTCAAAACTGAACCCAAACTGCTACTCCTTTCTGTTATGGGGAGCCACGCGAGTACATGAAATGAAAAGTGATTCTTCAGAAATCATATGTTCCCAATGCTCATTTTTGAAGAAAAAAATATTAAAATTCATAAAATTTGGAAAAGAAATGTAAAAGTCACCTGAAATCACAATTCGTTGCTTTCTAGACACAAGAAAAACCAAATTTTCTTCATCCAGCTGTGAAGTCAGAGAATCTTCTTCAGAGGAGAAATATCCAAAGATCTAAAATCCCAAACAACAAAGTAAATGTGAACAGTGTTCTCAGAGCCAGTGTCGAGAGTCAGCTGAATTTGAAGTCTGGGATGAAATGCACCTTGTTTTATGATGACAGAGTAGAGAGTCCCCTGTAAATAAGGGGCACTTTGACATTCAGCACACTTGTCACTGAGATGTGTGATTTTTGAGGAGGAACTGACATCTTTCTGAGGAGCTACCATGCACCAAGTTGGTGTCCTTGCTCTGACTGAAAGATGGATTATCATCTTGCCCTAGTTTGAAAATGAAGTCAGCCTTCATCAGACAGGGCCTCAGCTAAGGCGGTTGAAATGACTATTCATAACCATTGTCTATGAATCTTGCTGGGTCAAACTTTTCATTCCAACAAAGGGAAGCTACAGAATATGAAAGGTTTCAGATTTTTTTGTTTTTGATTTAGCTGCCCACTTTTCCAGGTGTTGCATGACAATAAAAAGTAATCTTAGAGAATAAATTATCAAATTGTGAATGTTTCAAAATCAGAGACATTTAAAAAACGCTAACAGCTGTAAGCCAGGCACAATGACACAAGCCTGTAGCTTCAGCTATTCAAAGGCTGAGATAAGGTATTTGAGACTAGCTTAAGGCCAACCTGGACAACACAGGAAAAATCTGTCTCAAAATCTACCAGCAACAAAATAGCTCCTATTAACGTATTAGTAAGCAGAAATATTTTTCTTACTGATAACTAAGAATTTTAAAAGGAATTAAGAATTTTGAGAGCTGCATGTGTGTTTGTGTGTGTGTGTGTGTGTGTGTGTGTGTGTGTGTGTGTGTATGTGTGTGCGCGTGTGTATGTGTGCACATGTCAATGCCAGGCTTTCTTCTATCAATCCCTATTTTTTTTTTGAGACAGGGTCTCTTAGTGAAGGTGGGCACTCACCAGTCCAGCCAGGCTGTTGGACAAAGAGCTCTGGGGATCCACCTGCTTCTGTCGGTCTAGGGATGGGGAGTTCCAGCATGTGCTGCCCTTTGTGTGGATGCTGGGGCCTCTGAAGTCAAGTCTTCATGCTTGGGAAGAAAGCACTTTGCCCACTGAGCCATCGCCCCAGCCTAACCACCTACCCTTCCTTATTTATTTTTCCTAGTGCTAACAAAACAAATGGCCACAAACCTGACTTTATTAACTCATAGTTTCATAGGTTAGAGTCCAAAATGGGTCTCATTGGGCTCACATCTAAGAGACGGTAGAAATAGTTTTTACTGGAGTCTTCGGGAAGAATCAGTTTTCAATATCATTCAGGTTGCTGGCATGAGCTTGATCTGCCCGCTGGCTGTCAGCTGACACTGCCCTAGATGTCAGGGGCTTCTACTCAGTCCTAGACCTAAAGCCTTCTTCTCGGGAACAGTAGTAGTGTTTCAAATCTCCTTAATGCTTGGAGTCCATCCCCTGCCTTCCTACCATGTTTTGAAGGACTTTGAACCACCTAGATTATCTAGGCTAATCTCCCCATATTAAGTTACAATGATTAGTCCCTTAAGTCCATCAACCAATTCCCTTCACAATTACTTAGAATGGTGACTGATTGTAAAGCTGGAAACCAGGACTCTTGGGAAGGAGGGCACTTTTGTATGTCCTCATTTTGTAAGCACTGGTCAGGACAATTAATAAATGTTTGGCAGCCTCCGTAAACCTGAGCTAACAGAGTGAAATAATAATGGTCAGGTCAAAAAGTGAAATGGCAGTGGAGTCGACCACGGCTCCTCAGGTCCCTGTTAATACGTTTCCGTGTTTCTTGGGCTGGGAGAACTCCACACAGCATGGCTAACCATGTAAACAGTGTGCTACGTTTGCAGTAACTTCAAATAGCTTGCACACAGCCGTTCACCCTGCTTTGTCACTTTTGTAGCATCATTGAGATAGTGACAATGTGTCTGGATCAATGTCTGAGAAGAGAGGTGTGAAGAAGGGGGTGATGCTCCCTGCAAGGCGGAAGTACACATTCCAGGACTTGGAAATCAGTTCAAGTCCTGGTTCAACTGTCAGCTATTCACATGATCTCAATCCAGTGTCTGGAGTTCTCTGTGCCTGAGTTTTTCCCATTTGGAAAATGATCATCAGTAATAACCCCGTTAAATAAGGATGTGGATGATTAGATTTCTTAGTAATTAGGGAGAGTATACTGTACTTGGATTATACCAAGTGAGATTCAGTTGGTGCCAATGTGTGAGGAATGATGCCACAGGTTTCCAGGAACACTATAGGAAATGGAACTTAAGTGTCCTCCCTGCCAGTTGAACATCGTTCACTACGTGCCTTTACTGTCTGAGTACACACGTCAGTCATGCATTTTATCATACATATCCTTTAGTGTCCTAGCAATGTGAATGTGCATGCTACATCTACTCCTGCAGAAAGTGTTGATTCTGGCAAGATATGAAAGCAGAAAAGTGGCCAGATGAAAAGAGGAAGGGGGATTGGCCAAAGTGGGAGAGGACAAGAGACAGTGTTGTGGATATGATCTGAATATACTATCCAAGTGTTTAAAAAATGTCATAATGAAGCCCATCATTATGTATTAGTAATATATGCTAATAAGAATTTTAAAATAGATTATTGGTTTTGCTACTTTCACTTATAACATATTATTATATTGCTTAACAACTTCTCAAGGAAACCAAATGCACCAAATCATTCAAAATCATTCAGGAAAATTTTTAGACATGAGAGGTAAGCTTTAGAAGAGATGGCAAACTCATTTTGAAAGTTATGTTTCAGAGAGAAATTCTATGATCAAAGACATACATTTCCTATCATCTTGTGATGAGCAGTAGCTTTGAGGATCTCTAGTTTCTTTCTTGAAATTTTAGATTTCAGGCTAGAAATTGTGTTTGTAACACAATTTGAGTGCATTGTTGGCCTGAGTACCTAATGACTATCAAGTGTATCATAACAAACAGTATTAATTTGAACAATGCAATTTCCAGGACTTCCCTGTGCTTTTGGCAATTAAAATTTTTTTTGATTACTTAAGGAATTTTGTTTTATTCCTCCATATGTTCAGTTGTAGAACATATGGAAAAAAAGAAAAGCAGGTAGATTGAATAAAAACTTGATGCAGTTTATTTTTTAATCTACTCCAGAACATTCTTTTAACATTTTGAAGTTACCAAGTATAATTTTAACTTTGCAATAATTCACTTTATATCTATCTTGGGAGGCCTGATTGGCATTGAAAGGAAGAGTACTGGCTCAGGACCCCAAGAACAAGCTCTCAGCACAAAGGAGACTTATTTGCTTTAGAGGGACAGAGGCTGGGGATAAGGGGACAAAGACAGGAGATAGAGGAAGAAGGAAAAGGGAGAAGGGTAAGGGGACAAAGGATTGCCTCTGGATAGAGAGATGACAGAAGTGGCCCATAGGCAAATGGCAGTGTGTGAAGGGGAAAACTCGTGTTAGGATAAGGTGTTTAAATTTGACCGGGCATGTTAATTAGGGTAGCCCAAGAGGGCTTTTGATTACTGGACCTCAATACTTACTGGACCTTGGTGGTCAGCCTCAGGAGGAGGGACTGGCCAAATAAGGGAACAGGCTTTGGAGGCCAGCTTTAGGAAAGTAATGTAACGGTTTTCAGCAAGGCAGAGGGAGTGGGGGAGAAGGGCAAGGCCTGCCAGAGCCATGTTTGCCACACTCTGGCTAAACTTTCCTCTGTGTACCAATTCTTGGTACCATTATCCTTTCCCATCTTTGGGTTCCTATAAATCTTGTAGCTTTGGAAGAACATCTTGTGAGCAACCTCTAATGCACTTTGTGCACATGGAAGACTTGAGGGATCTAGGCAGGATGGCCAGAGTCCCTCCAGGTGCCCCATGTGGCATAGTATGACTAGAGTTTGAATGAATTTGCCGTGTGCTCCTAAAAACCTGTTTATAGGTTCCTCTCTTGGTTTCTTTTCCTGTTGGTGTGATAAAACCCTCTGATAAAGCAATTTAAGAGAGAAGGGCAGGGAAAGAATGGTGGCAAGAGTAGGAAGCCAGCTGGCCACATAGCATCCAAGCTTAGAAAGGTGGTGGCTGAAGAGGAAGCTGCACTAGGGTAAAAGCACAAGACTCCCCACACTTCCAGTGATCCACTTCCTCTCCAAAGTTCTCAATCTTCCAAACAGTTCCACCATGTGGGGATCATGTGTTCAAACAGCCCCACCTATGGGAGACAATTCACTTAAACTACAGCTGCCTGCTAGCATTACAGAACAACATGGCGGTGCGAAAAAAGTAGATCATATCTACATGGGACAAGGCAATTGCATTGTTCACATTTCCTTACATCTAGTTTTTCGCGTTATACATTTCAGGGACATGCCTAAGTTATGTTTTTTTATTAGTGCTAAGATTTCACATGTCTAATAATATACAATTTTCCAATTTTATTTGCATCTAAAACCTCAGAAAGGAAAGTGCAACTTTTTGGGGCATTGGTGTGACAAGGAGATTTATATTTTGCAATAAGATTTGCACACCTTTTCAATGGCATGGCTTTCTATAATCTGCATGTGGATCTGTTCTGAAGATGAACTGGGAGCCTGGACTTTGTATGAAAGAAGAAGAGATTTTATGAATGTAAGACTAGAAGGAGCAGATGTCATAGGAGGTGAGGCTCTAATTCCTCCTTTCCACAATTGGAAATAAATGCAGATTTACTTTAGAATCATATCCCATTACATTCAGAGATTTTCTGTGGAGTTCCATGTACATATCTCGGCCACACTCTGTCTTATTGCTCAGCATTTACAGACTGCAAGAGTCCTCTAGTCCCTTTACAGTATGTGATGTGAAGCTTGCATTTCCAAGACAACAGCTTTGGTCAGCAAAAATGTAAAACAAATACTTCATGCTGACATAGAAAAATGCACGACCTTCACATTGAAGAAACCGGTCGATATTGTTTTAGGTCCATAGCTTCAGAGACACTGGAAGGTGAGACATGGATCTGGGAGGATCGGAGGAGAGGTAAATATGATCAAAATATACTGCATAAAATTTTTAAAGAATTAATAGATTATTGTTATTAAATAAAAAATAAAATAAGGTGCTACCCCAAAGCATAAAGTTGGAGTATTCTAACAAATGTGGCCGGATGAGATCTTTTCATCTGTTCATTGTCTGCCTGACCCTGACAGTCAAGAAGAATTCATTCTGTTCTTATTGTGACATTTTCTGTGATGTTTAATAAAAATATAATATAAGCCACATATATAATATCAAATCTTATAATAGATACATAAAATGCAAATAAAATAAAAATAAAAATAACTCTATTAGTGTATTTTACTTAATTTAGTATATTAAAAATGCAATTTAATATATAATTAATATTAAAAAGTCACTGTGCCTAGCTCTGCCAAGACAGGGTAGGCAAGTCCTTAATAATGCCTGCTTTACAATTAATATCTGTCAGAGATACTTGGCTAAAAGGCTGAAGATAGATCTTCCAAAATTATAGAGAGAAATTGGGGACTGTCCAGGCAGCCAGTTGTCTGTCATTTCTTAGTTTTGGAAGATGCTGGCTCTGCACTTCCTGTATATACAGATATATTTATCCTTCTCAGGTCTCTGATGTGGTTGAAGACTAGATAGTTACAGTCTCACAGTTAAATTTTAAGTTGTTTAGGAATTAAAAGGATGTTCTAGGTCTAAGAAAAAGATGTTTTTTAAGTTGGTAATGAAAGTTAGGATGGAAACTTAGTTAGGAATGGAACTTTATACTCATCAAAATAGACAGATAATAGAATTTTCTTATTAGTTGCCAAATACATATGTACTGGACAATGGAAATGTATGTTATACTATATAATTTTCATAATTGTTGCCTAATTATTCTTATTATCTTGTATTGTATTTATTGTTATAAGAAAAATTCTTTAAAAAATTAAAAAATTAAAAAAAGTCTATGTCCATATTTCCTTTGGTGTGTTGGTTGTAGTATTAATATCCTGTACTATATAGCTAAAATTCTACTATAAGTGAATAGATGACTAAAACAGGGAGCTGTTGGGGGAAAAATATATACCTTAAATTAAAAAAAATCATATAGGAGGGAGAGAGGGAAGAGGGTAGGAGGGTGGGACCAGGAGTGGGATGAGGGAGGGGATTATGATTGAGATGTAACTTGAAGAAATAAATAAGTTTTTTAATTGCTTCAGGTTACATCTCCATCATAGTGAACTCTTTCCACCCCTCCCATTCCCACCCTCCCACCCTTTACCCCCTAACCCTTCCATCTCACTCCTCTGGAGTGGAGTGTCCCTACCTAATGGTCCCCCACCCTAGTTCAGCAGTCATATGAGAGCCAAGAGCCTCCTCATACACTGGGGGCCTACAAGGCAGCACCACTAGGGAAAAGTATCTCATTGACAGGGAGAAAAAGAAAAAGTCTATGTCCATGTTCCCTTTGGTGCATTTGGTTGTAGTATAGATATCATAGGTTAAAAAAAATCACTGTGAAATGTTTTGCATTTTTCCATACAATGCTTTTGAAATCTATTTATTTTACACTTACAGCCAATCTCAACTCAGACAAATTGCACTCCCAACATCTGACAGCCCTATGTGGCAAAGGGGAGCTCTTTAGCAGGGAAGTCTAAAGCATCTAAGGATTCAATTCCCAGATGGTATCTTTCTTATCAGAGCTTTCATGTGGTCTTCTTACTCACTGAAGATGAGCTCAATGTTTCTCACTCTTATTCTGAGTGTCCTGATGTATGTGTGTGTTGTGCCTGAATCATCCAGGCAGAGAGAGGACATCCACTCCTCAGCCCACCTGTGCTCAGTGTAAGGGGTCTCCTGTCCTTTGTAATAGCTGAAAGGTGCTTTGAATTTTCATTCAAAGTATCCTGAGTCCAATTCACTCTAATTTAAGCAGCAATAATTAATCAACAACAATTCATAGTGGGTTCCAGAAAGACAGGCATCATTGCATAAGATTCAGTTAACCAAGCTGAAAATCTCTACCAAAACAACAACAACAACCCACGTCTCACATTTTAAGACATGGTGGAAACTTGGCCAGAAACACGGGAGGAAACTGTCAACATGCAGGAAACAACATCCAGGAAAGGGAGTGTTGGAGAGGCAATTGGGGGGGGGGGGAGGACGGAGGAAATGGGAGGAGAACTTGAAATCAGAATTCTTCACCTTTGATACTTAAGCCTTATGGGGTGATTTGTATTCCTTCCCATATCTACTTCCTGCTAGATTATATATTTTCATATATACACTCGGCATATCCAACCTCTGCAGGTGGCTGTACGCAGCCAAGAACAGCTAGGAATGCAGCCTAACATGACATAATAAGCTTACTTCAAACACGAGAAATTTCCTGCCATTACTGCAACTCCATTGTGAGGTAAGCTTCATAGATACTAATATCAACTTTAAATGTCGAAAGGTTGGACACATCTGAACTGTTTCAGTTTGAAGCATTATGCTAAAGTATGTCCTGGCCATATAAATTCAGCAGGTACTTTCCTCTCTGAGCCATCACCTCACTGTCATATTTCTATTGGATAGCATAGAGGATGTCAAAATAGAAAAAGAACAAATCTTTCTGATCATCAGGGACATGTTTTCACCTGAAAACAATGGAAAGAGTGAGAGACCTTTTTGCTATAACAGTCCAGCAAAGAATTAAGTTAAAATCGTGTTCTCAATTCTGTTTTTGTTTTTGTTTTTCAAGACAGGGTCTCTCTGTGTAACCCTGGCTGTCCTGGACTCCCTCTGTAGACCAGGCTGACCTTGAACTCACATAGATCCCTCTGTCTCTGCCTCTTGAGAGCTGGTATTAAAGGAATGCACCACAATGCCCCACCTCATGTTCTGAATTCTTGAAGAGAATGAAAACTGAATACACTTTTGGAAATTGCTGCTTGGTCCATAACTAGCCAAACTTTGTAGATATTCACAAGAAGTCTGTGGGAAGGGTTCCCAATTTATACAAGGTCTTTGGTGAGTTTTAAGATTTATTATTTATTATGTAAACAACAGATACAAGAAAATTGAAATAACCCCTTGTATCTTATCAGAATACCATGGAATAAAGCTGGACTTCAACAGCAAAAGAATGAACAGAAAGCCTACACACACACATGGAAATTGAACATTCTTTACTGGATGACTACTGGGTCAGGGAAGAAATCAAGAAGGAAATGAAAGACTTCTTAAAATCCAATGACAATGAAGGCACAACATACCCAAACCTATGGGACACAATGAAAGCTGTGCTACGAGGAAAGTTCATAGCACTAAGTGCCTTCAAAAAGAAAATTGTGACAGCTCACATTAGTGAATTAACAGCTAAACTGGGTGAATTGGAAAAAAAAAAGAAGCAAACACTCCCAAGAGGAGCAGAAGTCAGGAAATCATCAAATTTAGGGCTGAAATCAACAACATAGAAACAAAAAGAACTATACAAAGAATCAATGAAACCAAAAGTTGGTTCTTTGAGAAAATCAACAAAATAGACAGACCCTTAGCCAAATTAACCAAAAGACAGAGGGAGAAAACACAAATCAACAAAATCAGAAATGAAAAGAGTGAAATAACAACAGACATTGAGGAAATCCAGAGAATATTTGGATCCTACTTTAAAAATCTATACTCCACCAAATTTGAAAACTTAAGTGAAACGGACAATTTTCTTGATAGATTCCACCTACCGAAGCTAAATCAAGATCAGATTAACAGATTAAACAGCCCTATAACCCCTAAGGAAATAGAAGCAGTCATTGAAAAAATCTTCCAACCAAAAAAAGCCCAGGGCCAGATGGTTTTAGCATGGAATTCTACCGGACCTTCAAAGAGGAGCTAATACCAATACTCTTCGAACTCTTTCACCAAATAGAATCAGAAAGAACATTGCCAAACTCATTCTATGAGGCCACAGTCACCCAGATTCCTAAACCACACAAAGACCCAACAAAGAAAGAGAACTTCAGACCAATCTCCCTCATGAACATAGATGCAAAAATACTTAATAAAATACTAGCAAACCGAATTCAAGGAACACATCAAAAGTATCATACACCATGATCAAGTAGGCTTCATCCCAGGAATGCAGGGATGGTTCAACATACGAAAGTCTATCAACGTAATTCATCATATAAACAAGATGAAAGAAAAAAAAACCCACATGATAATCTCGCTAGATGCATAAAAAGCATTTGACAAAATCCAACACCCCTTC
This sequence comes from Lophiomys imhausi, assembly GCA_907164525.1. Lineage (NCBI taxonomy): Eukaryota > Metazoa > Chordata > Mammalia > Rodentia > Muridae > Lophiomys > Lophiomys imhausi. The sequence goes on from CAJQZJ010000077.1 coordinate 832,099, forward strand.
ATGCTAAAAGTTCTGGAGAGAACAGGCATACAAGGACCGTACCTAGAAATAATAAACGCAATATACAGCAAGCTAGTGGCCAACATCAAATTAAATGGAGAGAAACTTGAAGCATTTCCTCTAAACTCAGGGACAAGACAAGGATGCCCACTTTCACCATATCTCTTCAATATAGTACTTGAAGCTCTTGCTAGAGCAATAAGACAACTAAAAGAGATCAAGGGGATACAAATTGGAAATGAAGAAGTCAAATTATCCCTATTTGCAGATGATATGATAGTATACTTAAGTGACCCTAAAAATTCCATCAGAGAAATCTTACAGCTGATAAACACCTTCAGCAAGGTGGCTGGATACAAAATTAATTCAAAAAAATCAGAAGCCTTTCTTTATACAACAAACAAATGGGCTGAGAAAGAAATAAGGGAAACAATCCCCTTCACAATAGCCACAAACAATATAAAATACCTGGGGGTAACTCTAACCAAGCAAGTAAAGGACCTGTCCAACAAGAACTTCAAGCCCTTGAAGAAAGAAATGGAAGAGGCCTTTAGAAGATGGAAAGATCTCCCATGCTCATGGATAGGTAGGATCAGCATAATAAAAATGGCCATCCTACCAAAAACAATATACAGATTCAATGCAATTCCTATCAAAATATCAACACAATTCTTTATAGACCTGGAAAGAGCTATTCTCAATTTCATATGGAACAACAAAAAACCCAGAATAGCTAAATCAATCCTGTACAATAAAAAAAAATCTCAAGCTGTACTACAGAGCAATAGTTGTAAAAACAGCATGGTATTGGTATAGAAACAGACCAGTAGATCAATAGAATCGAATTGAAGACCCAGAAATGGACCCACACACCTATGGCCACCTAATTTTTGACAAAGAAGCCAAAACCACACAATGGAAAAAGGACAGCATCTCAACAAATAGTGCTAGTCCAACTGGATATTCACTTGTAAAAGAATGAAATTAGACCCATACTTATCACCTTGTACAAAACTTAAGTCCAAGTGGATCAAAGACCTTAACATAAGGCCAGTCACCCTAAATCTACTAGAAGAGAAAGTGGGAAAAACCCTCGAACTCTTTGGCATAGGTAACAACTTCCTGAACAGAACACCAACAGCTCAGGACCTGAGACCAACAATCAATAAATGGGACCTGAAAAGCTTCTGTAAGGCAAAAGACACTGTCATTCGAACAAAATGGCAGCCTACAGACTGGGAGAAAATCTTTACCAACCCCACATCTGACAGAGGGCTAATATCCAAAATCTACAAAGAACTCAAGAAATTAAATGCCAAAAAAAAAATAATCCAATAAAAAAAATGGGGGACAGCTACATAGAGAATTCACAAAGGAGGAATCCCTAGTGGCTGAGAGACACTTGAAGAAATGCTCAACATCCTTAATCATCAGAGAAATGCAACTCAAGACGACTCTGAGATTCCATCTCACACCTGTCAGAATGGCTAAGATCAAAAGCTCAAATGACAGCACATGCTGGCAAGGGTGTGGACAAAGGGGAACCCTCCTCCATTGCTGGTGGGAGTGCAGGCTTGTGCAATCACTATGGAGGTGGTCAGTCTGGCGATATCTTAGAAAACTCAGAATAGCTTTGCCTCAGGACCCAGCCGTACCACTTCTGGGTATACACTCAAATGACTCCTCACGGAATCATAAGGAAGTTTCCTCATCTATGTTCATAGCAGCCTTATTTGTAATAGCTAGAAACTGGAAACAACCCAGATGTACCTCAACTGAGGAATGGATTAAAAAACTGTGGTACATCTACACAATTACTCAGCTATCAGAAACAATATAATCATGCAATTTACAGCCAAATGGATGGAACTAGAGAAGCTCATCCTGCGTGAGCTAATCCAGACTCAGAAGGATACACATGGCATCCATTCACTTATAGTAGGATTTTAGCTATACAGTACAGGATATCTATACTACAACCAACACACCAAAGAGAACATGGACATAGACTTTGTTTGTTTGTTTGTCTTTTAGTTTTCTTTCCCTGGCAATGAGACACTTTTCACTGGTGGTACTGTCTTGTAGGCCCCCAGTGCTTGAGGAGGCTCTTGGCCCTTATATGACTTCTGAACTGGCGCAAGGGACTGTTATGTAGGGACACTCCACTCCAGAGGAGAGGGATGGAGGGGTTAGGGGGTAGAGGGTGGGGCTGGGAAGGGCAGAAAGAGGACAATATGATGGAGATGTAACCTGAAGCAACAAATAAATAAATCTATTTATTAGAAAAAAAGATTTATTATTTATTATGTACACAGTATTTGACCTGCATGTAAGCCTCCAGGCCAGAAGAGGGCACCAGATCTCATTATAGATGGTTATGAGCCACCACATGGTTTCTGGGAATTGAACTCAAGACTTCTTAACCTCTGAGCCATCTCTCAAGCCCCTTTGGTGAGTTTTATTATCAGAGATTTTATGAGATTTTTTACACGGTCATTAAGGATAGATACAAACTCTCTCAATAATGTTTTGAGTGTCTTAATGTAGCTGTCTTGTTCTGCCTAGCCATCTAAGCAGGGCAAGTATCTCAATTCCAGTTCAGTCTAAGTACCTCAGGAAGCCAGGGTACTTATAGGAATGAGAAAAAAGAGGTAAGATGCATTGAAACTCAGTTACAGAAATGTTAGGGTATTGGTTTCTTTCTTTTTTGTTTGTTTGTTTGTTTTTAGATAGCAAGGATGTCAGCAACTTGTGAACTTACACTCACTTTTCCTATAAAGGGTCCTCCATATGAGAACACAGCCTGGCTAACTACCAACTGCAGCTTTATGAGATTTTGAAGAGAATTTCCCATTTCCCAGACTCCTTGCTGTGACATAATGTATGATTTTTCTCTCTCTCTCTTAAATTGCTAAAAGTACGGTCATTTGTTCTAGATGCACAGGGGGAAAAAAGAAAAGTCAAAACCAGGCCCCTGTATCATTCAATTCCTGTTCATTTTTACTGTTTTGTATTTCTTTTAAAAGTAGGGGCATCTGCTGAATTTTTATAAAATATCTTCCTTATTTTTATTTTATTTTATTTTATCTTAAAAATTTGAAAGAAGCAACCTTCTTCTGAAAAAGGACTAGGTAGTATATAGTGAAGGTTCACAGGTCATTAGCTCTCTGTCAAGCTGTTTGCCTCCACTAGTGTGCCCCAGGACCACCTGTAGAGTGTTTGCAAATGACTGAACCTTGCTGTGCCCAAGAGCTGATTACAAAATCTGCATGAATCCAGATGTGACCTTAGGCTTTTGTTTGCTTCCCTCTGTTAAGATTATAGCACAGTACTGGGCGTGGCGGTGGGACATGCCTTTAACCCCAGCACTTGGGAGGCAGAAGCAGGTGAATCTCTGTGAGTTAGAAGACAGCCTGGTCTACAAAGTGAGTTCCAGGACAGCCAGACCTGTTACAAAGAGAAACCTTGTCTTAAATATATATATATTTCCCCCCCTTAAGTTGTAGTTGTTAGAAGAAATCTACTTGTGGCTTTTCTAATATGGAACCATCCATCCCCACTTTTCTACTCGGAAATTTTTTTAGTGTTTAATAAACGTTATTTAAAACTTTAGAATTTCTTTTCATAAGTAATACTTGCTTTTTGGTTTCTCTGTTCAACTCCATTATTTTAGCCTCATAAAGTGATTTGGATAGGTGCTCAGTTTTTAGCATATTAGTAAAATATTCACAGGAATTATATTTTCTTAAAAGTTATAGGAACTCTTTTTGTTTGTAATCTTTGTAGTTTTTGCTTTGTCTGGTTTCGAGATTTGGGCTATCTTGTATTCTAAATTTTATTTTATGGCAGTTATTAATATACTCTTTTGAACAAAACATATGGTCAATTTTGTGATGACTTATATGTACTTAAACATAAGACAGACGTTTCCTAAGTCTGGCATTCATCAAAGTTTCATTTCCACATGTCCGTCTGTCAGACCTTGCGACCGCCTTGGTAAGAGAGGAGATAGGCTAAACACACCTGCGTCCCTCCTTTCAGTTATCAGATTATTGAAACAATTGGTCATGAAGAGAGAAATTTTCCTAGGAATTCTATTCTTGGGAAAGGGAGAAGCTGGAGCCTTGGTACCAGCTAGAGGGACCTGCCGCCCAGGAAGAGATTTTTCATAGTAGTAATGGCTTGTTGAACCTCACAGGACAGACTGAGGCTTAGGCAATGACTGGTCTGTGATAAACAGGACCTCATTTTAACCAGGAATGCTTACTTTAAGCATCCATTGCCTTCTATTTAAACTCATATCAGTACCCCCAAAGACAGATTGAAGGACAACTAGACCCTTGTACTCTTGTTCCCAATGTGACCCTAGTTTCTTAGGGCTGTGAGAAGCCAGGCTTCGATTACAACTACTCTGGTAATATTGTTAAATATGATAATCAAATACTTGAAACCATCATGTCTTTTCTTGTCTATGATATCTACTTATATTTGAGAGTAAGCCAGATGTTTAATTATTTGCATGTTTGTAATGCATCAATATTCTGGCCAATCAGAAAACAAGAGCTGACAGAAGCAACCAACTAAACTAACCTATTCTCTTATGTCAATGACTCAAACACACTAAAAAATGTGCACACACTGACAGTAGTGAAAAGAAACGTTTCATTCTCAAATTCCCACTTAAAATCTTGATTGTTGTCAATGGCACTCACTGACTCACTGACAGTTCTTCAGGTTGCTTATTCATTGACAAGCCTTTAAAAGTTCCTCATGGCAGGCAACTGTATGAGTTCATGGCCAGCCTGGTCTACATAGTGAGTGCCAGGTCAGCTGGGGCTACATGTGAGACCTCGTCTTAACAAAAAGTATTCATGGATAATGTAGTGAAATAGTTGCCTGTTTCCTCCACTTTCTTGTGGTCTATGGCTATGTCTTTATGGCTGAAGACACAGTAATATCCTGTGTCCACATTGCAGATATAGCTTTGGTGGGAGTAACACCATTTTAATTGCTTGCGCTGAACAAAATCAAATGAGACATGGGTTTAGAATTATGTGCACGCAAAGGAAATACCTCGCACCAGTCGAAAGAAGCGTCGGGGTTGTTGCAGAGCTTCCTGTAAAAACATTTTACATCTTGATTTTTCACTTCAGGGCCAAAGATCTGCTGCACTGTAGCATAAAACTTGTCATAATCAATCGCTTCTGGAATGGGAAAAGCAGAGAGACATTTCCATAAAATTCCAAGGGCAGACGTCACATTCCATACACATTTTCCATCCTAAGGCCTCATTTTGACTTATAAAACTACCCTAATGTACCTTAAAGATCTTCTCTTTAGAAACATAACTAGGCCCCAGCTAGAGTATTATTCAACCAGAATAAATCATTTTAAATTTTGGTGTTCAGGATTCTCTTCTGTTTCAGCTTTGTTAGAGATCCTGTGCATGAATACAAAGATTTTTTTAATTTAATTTTTTAAAATTTCTCTAATTTACATCTCAATCACAATCCCCTCCCTACTCTCCCCTCTGGTCCCACCCTCCCACTCTCTTCCCCCTCACCCCTCATCTGCTTCCTTTTTTGTTCTTTTTTTTTAAGTTTAAGGTATATCTTCCCCCACCCAACAGCTCCCAATTTCAATCCAACAAATGGCTCTTTCTCTTATAAGAACAAATACAATACAAAACAAGAATAATTAGGCCACAATTATGAAAATTATAAGGCATAACATACATTCCCAATGTCCAGTCCATATGTATTTGGCAACTGACTTTAACATGAATACTAAGATTTTAAAAAAAATCATTCTTTATTACTGTGATCATGTTTACCAGTTGGGATTTTTCTTAGAATTTATCTTAGATCTGTGCACAGAACAATTATTAGTTATCTGAAATTACACACACACACACACACACACACACACACACACACAAAACATTACTTGAACCTTTCTTTTGGTCAAATTTATTGATGTGTTTGGATGAGATTACCAAATCTCAAGTCAAGAAAGAATTAGATAAAAGGATTCCTCAAATTGTGTAGACAAAATCCTATTATTTTAGTTAACTAACAAATATATATGCATATATATTGAGTAATATTCTAGCCAAGGCTTAGCTGTGTGTCAGAACTTAGCTAGACATTGAACAAAAAATGGAAAACCAGGCAATGTTTACTGACATCCCCCCCCCAAATAAAAGAGAGAAACTTAGATTAAACATTATATGAGTCTAGTGGACCCATTAGAACGTCAGTTAATGTGGAGAGTTGGAATACTGCTGACCCAAAGTCCATAGTCATTTATTGCCTAGTTCAGTTTGTGATCTCTTTGTTAGTATTAGTAAATCCTTTTCCAGTGTATGCACAGAGCCTAACCTCCATTAACCCAAAAGTTAAGAATGTAGTCAGAAATAAGAATGACAAGTGAGGCCCATAGCAGAGGTTGCCCAATTTTAACCATCTACCTGATGTTCCCATCTACGCCTTTGAAAGGTAGCTTGACTTACAAATCTTTTGTTCTATAACTATAAGCATTCAGGGAATGTTATTTTGGAGCATGGTATTTAGAGTAACCGAAATCTTTCTCCACAGGTCATGCTTACTCTCTCAAGTCATTTGACTTTAGAATAAACTATTTATTTCCTTTAATGTGAGAGATTTATCCTAGAGATGGTTCAACATATGTGAGTTAATAAATGTAATAAATCATAGAAATGGACTTAAAGACAAAAGTCACCTGATCCTCTCAATAGATGAAGAAAAATCTTTTGAAAAACCCAATATGCCTTCATGGTGAAAATCCTGGAGGGAACACACTTCAGAATACAAATGCTATATAGGACAAACACATAGCCAATATCATCCTAAATGGAGAAAAATTGGAAACAAACTCACTAAAAATAGGAATGAAATAGAGATGTCCACTCTCCCCACTCCTTTTCAGTATAGTGAGTACTAGCTAGAGAAATAAAGAGAAGAGAAGGAAATTGAAAGGACATAAATAGGAAAAGAGGTAGTCAAATTATCTTTATTTGTAGATAATGTGATATTATATATAAGAGATCCCAAAACTTTCACTAGAAAGCCATTTTTAAAGGTGGCAGTATACAAAATCAACTTACAAAGATTAGTAGCCTTCCTATGTACCAATAATGAATATGCTAAGAAAGAGATTACAGAAACACTCCTATTTGCAATAGCCTCAAAAATATCTAGGATTGAACCTCATAAGGAGGTAAAAGACTTTCAAAATCAAAACTTTACGTCTCCAAAGAAAGAAACCGAAGAAGACACTAGAAGTTGGAAAGAACTCTCATGCTCCTGGTTTGATAGAATTAGTATGAAAATGATCATCCTATCAAAATAAGAATACAGATTCAGCACCATCCCAATCAAAAATCTCCACAACATTCATCACAGAAATAGAATGAACTGTTCTTAAATTCATAAGAAGGCACAAAGACCTGGGTAAACCAAGCAATCCTGAACAAAAAGAAGAATGCTGCATGGATTATCATACCAGTGCTCAGCCATATTATGGAGGTATAATAGTAAAACAGCATAGTACTGGCACCAGTATAGACACGTAGACTAAAGGAATAAAATAAAAGGCCTGAACATGAATGCATGGAATTACAACCATCTGATATTTTACAAAGATGCCAATAATATATATTGGGGAAAAGTGTCTTCATAAAGTTGTGCCGGGAAAAGTGCATGCCCTCCACTAGGAGAATGAAAATAGACCCATATATCTATCACCTTGCACAAAGCTAACTCCAAATGGACCTCATTCAATTCACTGTTGGTAGGACTGTAAATTGATGAAACCAAAATGTGGAAATCAATGTGGAGAAGAAAGAGAGAGAGAGAAAGAAAGAAAAAGAAGGGAGGGAAGGAAGGGAGGAAAGAGCAGAAAGAAACCCACAGTATGATACAGCAGCTATACCATTCCTCAGCATATATGACATATACCCAAAGGACTCAACATCTACTCCAGGGTTACTTGTTCAACCATGTTTGTTGCCTCTCTATTCCCCATAGCTAGGAAATAGAAACAACCAAAATATCTTTCAGCTGATAAGCAAATAAAGAAAATGTGACACACACACACACACACACACACACATACACACACACACAGAGAGAGAGAGAGAGAGAGAGAGAGAGAGAGAGAGAGAGAGAGAGAGAGAGAGAGAGAGACTGGAATTCAGCTGAAAGGAAAATGAAATAATTAAATTTATAGGTAAATGACTGCAACTAGAAAATGTACTAAGTGAAATTTTCAGCCTAGGAATACAAATACTTCCTGTTCTTTTTTTATTTGTGGATTCTAGCTCTGAATTTAAATGAACAATATGAAGTATCTGAGGAAGCCAGAAAAATGGAGAGGAACATGTGTAGACGGGGAGGAGAAGTTCTAGAAATGGGATAGTAGGAAAAATGAGCGGGGGTCTTAAAATTGAGGGGCAGGAGAATAGAAAAGGAGAGATGGCACTAAGGATATTTTAACAATCCACAGGTTCTATTAACTTTCTTTAAACATATACAAAGTGTGGATATGTGCATACGTATTTTTTTATTTATTTAGAGGAGTGATAATGCTCCCCACAAGAGTAATGCACTATTTAACAAAAACCCTAGTGTTGGTGTGGGAAACCTCTTGCCATGTTGTTGGTCGGAAGGACACAAGAGTCTTCCCAAACACTAAACAAACTACACACACCACACACTTTGGACACATGGCTTGGAAGAACTGAGCTGGAAATGGCTTGAAAGCCTTCTTTGGCTCTCACGGTATCAGAAGATGTTACATAAACCAGCAAAAGAGAGGAGCAATCAGTAGCTCTACTTGCCTATGAGCCACAACAATGACTGGACCAGCACATTGTCCCCAGTGATATAAGAGTGGAACAACTGCCTTGGGGGTAACCAACAGGGGGTAATTGAACTTAAGGCACACACACACACACACACACACACACACACACACACACACACACAC
>CAJQZJ010000077.1:841117-928534 GCA_907164525.1 Lophiomys imhausi
ACACACACACACACACACACACACACACACACACACACACACACACAGAGCCATTTGACTATGTCCAAGACATCATTTTCAGAGCCAAGGATGAGTGTGCTACCACACTCATGTGGATGTTGATGAACACCTGACAGTATGCAGGGTTGCCCCACTAGCCCTCACAGAACAAAGAATTACTTAGCAAAATAGTAATTTGTGTCCTGGTTGAAAAGCCTTGGTATAAAAATGACATTCACTTCTTGGTTTCAAAAATCAGCAAATGTTTGTTAATCTATGTGAACAGGGACAACTAGGAAGGGACTATTAGCCCCGTGGAAGATAAAAACATACAAATATTTATGTAACTATTTTAAAGACACATGTTTTATCTTAAATGTACCTGGGTAAGGGGTGGGGTTGGACTTGGTCACAGGGTGATGTGAATTCTATTAGGTCATTGGTGAGATCTAAGAATAATGTAACCAGGACAAATCTCTGTAGTCTACCTAGCATCCCTTTGAGGCAGACACCTCTCCAGTAAAACTTTCTCTCGACTCCTAGTTCCTTACCTACTGTAAAGAGTTAACCCTTATCTTCCAATATTCATTAATGAATACAGACATATTTAGATAGTACTAGCAGCTCAGTACAAGTTAGGGTTACATATTTTCAATCTCTTCAATCCTTAAACCTTGTCCCTCAGACATAGGTGGCCATCTGTCTAGCAGATTAGTTTTTATCTAATCTTAAAAACTCCAGAGGAAGGAACTTTGCACCATAGATTTGGGGTTGCAAGCTTTTGGAAGAAAGAAAGGCTAACTTGTTTGCTTAACATGTTTTAAGGAGCACCTCCTGACACTAGACTCTGAGCTGGCCTTACCTCTGCAAAACCTTCAAAACACCTACAGGTCAATGGCAGGTCAATGGTCAAGCAATGAGTACATATTAGTGTCAGCAGGCTAAATAAAGGAACTAAATTCCTGGAGACAGCCATAAATGCAGTAAGAATGCTAAGGGTGGCTTTGCTTGGGGGAAGTTTGGGAGTGTTTACAAAGAGGTAGCATTCTTTTTTTTTTTTTAATTTGAAGGAAAAGAGAGGGACTGGAGAGATATCCAAATTGGGAGAGTGGCATATTATTCATTAAAAGTATGGCAAAAGCAACAACTTAGTAATTGTTGATGCAAATCACAGCTCTTACTTCAAAGGGAATAAAAGTTTGTTTTGAGCCAGGTATGACTGACCATAGCTTGGGAAGAGATTCAAGTTGCCCTGAATAACTTGTTCCAATGTGGATGTGGTTAGCTTTCACAGTCACAGAACAGAAGAACGTCATAAATCAAGGCATTTTTCAAATACATTGGTGGGAATATCAAAGTGAGCAAAGCTTTGCTGCAGGTTTAGGTGCTATCTGATGACATTTTTAACCTTGGGTTTGGTGAAAGTCAGTGGTCTCCTCATATAATCCAAAGGTTTAGTGATAGATGAAAAGATACTAACTCGGGGGAGGTGGGGGTTACGAAGTTCTAATTAGTCAACCAGTCCTGTGGAATTTTTAACATAGATTTGCCTTTTTTCTTTTTTTTCTGAAAAGTTCAGTTCAGGCTTGAGGATTCAGTTCAATTGCCACAGTTTCAGTTTACAAAGTAAATAAGTAAACAATTTTTAAAAGATACCACACATTTAGAAATGCTCAGAAGTATCTAATGGGATTGAAGATGCCAGAAGCTGATGCTGGAAAGGCAAGTTGGGGCACGACTGTTGAACGGCTCTGTAAACCAAGTCAGCATGTATGGATTCTAAGGATGAGTCAGTAAACCAGGAATATGCCAGGGCTATAGGAAAAACTCCCCGTAGAAATATATAGGAAGGAGTAACTCTGGCTGGAAGACTTACAGTAGGTGTTGTAATAACTTGAAAGAGCTATCAAAAGCCAGTATATACATACTCAAAAGTAATAATACCATAATACCAACATGTGGCTCAGGAGACTAGGCAGCTAGCATTCATGCTGTAAGACTTGGGCAAGAACACATTAGGCAAAAACTCATGACAAAAGAAACAAGAAAAGCAGAGTGAGAAATGAAAACCAGAAGAGTGGCAAGAGAAACACACAAGAGAAGGAGGTGCTTCTCAAAGCAAAGGCAGAGACCAGAGTTAATGCGGTGAAATGGTCATGCAGGCTACAAAAATGAGAAACAAAGCCAGACTTAGTGTTGTACAACTGGAATCCTACCTAGCATGGTACAGGCTCGATTGGAGGATATGAAATTCCAGGCCAGCCTGGGATAGTGAGACCCTGTCTAAAAGAAAGAAGACAGAGAAAAGAAACACAAGTTACTGAATTTGGCAACCATATTACATACTGAATATATTTTCAGCAAAATGAAGGCAGCCAGCCTGGAGATGAGAAAGGAGACAGAGGCTGTGGGAGAAATTTAGCAGAAAAGCAAAGCAGAGACATGGAGGAAAGAGAGTCACAGAGGTGAAATCAAAGTATATTTTTAGATTGAAAAGACAAGGCTGGTGGAAAAAGAGATTGTTGAGATTGTTGTAGAAAATTGATAGTACTGGAGAGGAAGGGGGATGGTTGCTGCTTTAGGAAATATTGAGCTGGAGGAAAGGGGGATGAACAAATTCTAGGCTCTGTGCCTGATTCTCTATGCTAGGAAACTTGGCTGAGAGCAGCAGAAACCCCATTAAGGATTCAGAAACATGGTGAGGAGTTGGAGAATCAACTATAGCAAGAGGTGAAACTAGCTGACCAGAGGGAAATGAAAGCCTTGCTGAGCACTTAATAGAGAGCTCATCGAAGAATAGAGATTGGAGAACATCATGAAAGATCTGAACCCTCGGGCACTTGAATGAGTTGGGCAGGTGACTCCTCTCTACCTCCCATTGTCTTCCCAGGCAAAGTAGACTGAGCCATAATAGTATCTGTTCATACTGTCAAGTAAATCAAATGGATTTACACTTGTTCAAATGTCCTGCAGATTATTCAATACTATTCAAGCAATACTTGTTTGAGTCTGAGACTTTTACTTACATATGACCGTACAGTCCAGCACTTACAAGCTGTCTATGTAGCAGGTACATATGGATCCTTCCCCTCTTACTACAACACCTAGACTTATTCTGTTGGATTTTGTTTTATGCTGTGCAGCTTTACTCTTCATTGCTGTCTAACACCCCAAGCCACAGACTACTGCTTCCCTCGGGTAGTACGTACTTTAACTTTACATTGGATTTTCTTCTCAAATTCCTGAGAGACAACATCCTCCATATTTCTCTTCCTTCAGCACATTCAAATCACTCCTTCCTACAGAGCAGCCCAGAAAGCAAAATCATAGTAAACCAGGAAACTTTGAATTGTCTAGAAAAATCTCTATGGTTTCATGATGTTCTCAGGTGAAGAGGTGGTAGGATGAATATTATGGTCTGGAAAAGTATTCTCCAAAGACTCATTTGTATTAAAATCTTGGTCAACAGGCTTTGACATTATTGGATAGTGAGGGAACCTTTTGAAGGAGGGGTTACTGGGGGGAGTTAGATTATTGGTCATATGCCTTTGAAAGGGCCATTGGGACCCAGATCTCTTCCCGTCTCTTCCCGATGCCATAAGGTGAACAGCTTTCATCACATGGACCCAAGCAGCAGGCCATCAAACCATGTATGGGAACCTCCAAAATACTTTTCTTCTTCAGTTGATTACTTAGGGCAGTTTATTACAGTTTCAGAAAACTGGGTAACACAGAGACATGCCTCCCACACGGTCACTATGCTATACTGAGCCCCATGTGGGCCAGTGACTGACAGTGTCTGCAGAAGAAGCCCTCAATGCCACTAAATTCAATTCTCTATATTACAGATAAATAGAAAAATGGCTTCAAGTCCAGCTAGGTATGTTAGGGACAGAAAAAGAGCTCAAGCCTCCAGCCCCCATTCAGTGTCTTGGCTTTTAAACTAGACTGCTTTTCTCTGATGACCTAGCACATCTCCCAGTTCTAATCAACAACTCCAGATAGCCTTCCTGTGATCATCCATCTTACCTTCCTTTGGGATAAACAAGCCTGCTCTCTCATCCTTTTTCTGGGCTGTTGTCTGTTCAACCAATTTATCGAATTCAACCAAGGCGGTTTTGAAATTGCTAATTTGCAGTGCGAGGAGGTTGAACTTCTCTTCATTTTTGGTATCCATGCAGACATAAAGAGTATCTTATCTCTGCACCAGAATAATATTGCAAACTTGCCAATGTGAAAAAGCCTCTAGTTCTTATACTTCTGTCTCAACTTTTGCTGTAGATTTCATTCCCTTGATATTTAGACCCCCCATCCTATGGGAACAAGGAATGAGAGCTGTCCCTAGGATGTTAGCAGAGGAAAGCTGAAGCCTGCTGCATTTCATAGAAGCAGAGGAGTTAGCGCAGTGTCCTGACCTCATAATGTGAGCATTGTCCACCATGTGCACCTTATTACATCACAGCATCTCTGAGATCCCCCTCCTGCAGGGTGTGTGTGTGTGTGTGTGTGTGTGTGTGTGTGTGTGTGTGTGTGTGTGCACATCTACTGAGAAAATGGATGGGTAAAGGAAGGAAACCAGACATTTTTCTTGGAACTCCTAGACCCTTGTCCAGGAGAGTAAAGTTCACACTTGTTACCATAATCTCCTCACTCTATTTATTCTTTCTTCCTTTTCTTCTTTAAACTTTTCTAAATACTATTAGGCAACAACCAAGGAACTATCTTTCCTACAATTCTCATCCATGAGTACTTAGATTCCCCCCCCCACCATCCACTCATTCAGCAAATATGCTTGGCACACCTGAGAAACAGCAAAGACTCCAGCAGCACTTAGGTGTGTAAGAAGAGAAAGAGAGGCAGGGAGACAAGGTCAGAGAACCACCGGGTGGTGGCCAGATCCAGTAAGACCACAGAAGTATCATTAGGCCTTGGGCTTCTTCACTGAGTGACATGGAAAGGCCCTGAGCAGAGAAGCGGCATGATCTGACTTACATGCGAAAACTGTTCTTCCAGGTACTTTGTAAGAAGTGGAAAGTGAGAGAAGCAGAGAGACCAGGTTCTTGAATAATCCAAGCAACAGACAGCAGAGGTTCAGAACGTTTGTGGACTGCGTTTAGGTTTTCTGAAATCAAACCGAAGCATAACAATTCTTCCGAAATGGTTGGAAATTGGAATGCTTCCAAGATTATTGGTGATATTAAGAAATTATTGGTGGCAGTGGAAAGACAGCTCAGTGAGGGTAAGTTAAGACAATTAAGAGTAGAGAGACTCCTCTTCCAGAGGATAAGCACTCAGCACCAGGCAGCTCACAACTGCCTATAATTCCAGCCCCAGGGGATCCAATTGCCCACTTCTGTCTTCCACAGGCACCCTCACACTTGTATACATGAACGTATGCACACACATATAAATCTTAAAAAAAACTGTTTTAAGTGAAATTATGGTTCACTATGTTAGATGTTACATCTTCTGTTGCATTGGTCTTAGTCCATTTCTGTTGCTACAGTAAAATGTGTCACACTGAGTCATTTGAAAACATCAGTATTTCATTTCTCATAGTTCTGAAGATTGGGGACATTGTAAGGCTCTAGTAGTCGCAGCTGACAAATGTCCATTCCTCATGTGGGCATTTCCTATGCATCTTTACCTGGTGGAAAGACGTTGTGAACAAACACCATAACCAACGGCAATTTGGGAAAGAAAGGGTTTAGTTCAACTTACATTTCCATGTCACAGACCATCACTGAATGAAGTCGGGACAAGAACTCAACACAGGAACCAGGAGGTAGGAACCTGGAGGCAGGAACTGAAGTAGAATCTATGGAGGAACATTGTTTACTGGCTTGCTCTTTGTGTTTTGCTCAGCCTGCTTTATTATACAACCTAGGAGTGAGCCCTCACACATCCATCATAAACCAAAAAAAAAAAAAAAAAAAAAAGAAGCTCCACAGGCTTTCCTACAGGCCAGTCTAATGGAAGCATTTTCTTAACTGAGGTTCTTTGTTCTCAAAAACTCTAGCTTGTGTCAAGTTTGACAAAAAAACAACTAACCAGGGCAGGGTAGCAGGTGGCTTTACATTTAGTTCACCATAGCCAAACCCAGCTCCAGGAATAAAACAATGAACTCTCCTGGGGAAGAATGAGTGTTGGCATCCAACATCTGTGGCAGGGCTTGGATGCTTATCAGTGCATAGGCCTGCTTGGCTAGGCACTACTAGGCTTGTCTGGGTCACTTTGGAGATGATGTACTAGAGATCATTGCCTGATTTGTTTTGGGACCCATATCCAAAGATTCCACAAGCTCCTATAACAGTGCCACTAGCTAGGGACCAAGTATTCAAACACACAATCCTTTGGGGAATTTTCCATTTAAACCATAACAGCCATTATTGAATGAAATTAATGTTTGTGGGGGTAACTATGTTCTCTTTTACTCCCAGTATCTATTGGAGATTTTTACCCCCTTTGCCAGTATTAGTTCCAGAGTAAATGACACAGAAACACTACAGTTTATTAATAAGCTGTTTGCATTATGTGGGGCAGGTTCTAAGCTATATTAATCCTTTTACCAGTTAAAACCCCCAAGAATGCCTGCCATTTGCCAAACTGATGTCTCCAGATGAGCTTCTACTTCATCAGTCTGTCCTCAAGGTGAACTTCTCTTGGCCACACGCACCTGGTCCATCCTGTCAGCAACATCCTTCTCTGTCTCCTTTCTCCTTCTTCTCACGTTCTCTCTGGAGATCCCTCAATCAGTTCTAAGTCCTGCCTTCCTATATCCTCTCTGCCCAGACACAAGCCCTAGATATTTATTGACCAGTCAGAGATTAAAGGGGAGCATTCTTTATAGTATATTCATTGATACAGTGCCCCAATATCAGGTTGTAGTCTGGACAGGGTACAGAACGCAGCTTCTGAATAACAACAGTGCACAAGACTAACTCCCAAAACCCATCTGATGGGGTAGTGTTAAGCATTGTAGATGTTAATTAACTGGCCCTGCTTGCTGTCTGTTACTTACATTGACTCTGATTGGTTAAATAAAATACTGAGGCCTGATATTGAGCAAAGACAGAGAAAGGTGGGACTTCCTGAGATTAGAACAGGAACCCTGTGCTTTAGATGGAAGATTAATTGATTCCAGCCAAGAGCAGGAAGAAGGAAAACACACACCACGGGTTAGAAAAAAGAACCTCATTCCACATGGCCTGGAACATCTGCATATCATGGAGAATGGCAGTCCAAGGGAATGTATGCATATATGGGGTCATATTTGGGTAATAGAATTAAGATCTAGCTTAGATGGACTAGGATTTCACAATTCGGGCCAAGGCTTGTTAAAATCCATGTGGTGTCTGTGTTCTCATTTGTAATGGCTGCTTAAGGACCAACACCGCCGTCCAATTAAAGATAATATAAATACTGGTAAATAATTTAATTAGCCATTTTTCTACACCCATCAATATGTAACTCTGAAATTTACAAGAAACATTTCTTTATTAAGAAAGAAAAACCACATATGTAATAACTTGCCTATTTCTATGAAGTCCACTAAAACCCCCTAACAATTCATACACATGTCCCTATAATAACAATTATCAATTATCAAAATTCTTAAACATTTTCCCCCACTGGCTCTTGCTCCTTTCCATCCATTGCTCTCATTCCTCTTGGGCAGGCATTACAGGTTGACACAACAGAGGCAATAGCACTGTTGCTCCCCCCCTTCATCTGTTATTCTGTCATGATGGCTTCCTTGTTTCCTCCAAAGGGGCAAATAGAATCCCACCTTGCCACATGCCTTGTTCATAGAGTTCAATGCAGAGCTGTCTAAATAACAGCACATTTGTTTCCTTTTTCCTCTATTTTCTGTAAAAAAAAAAAAAAGGTTGTTTTTTTTTTTTTTCTATGCCTGGTTTTGCTCCCAATTAATGACACGGAGACCTATTACACTTACTAACAAGCTTTAAGTACTGTAGCTGGGCAGATACTCATCTTGTCTAGCCCGACTATGCTGGCCTGGCTACTTCCCTGCCATGAGCTCTGTTACCTGCCATCAATTCTCACCCTGGCTGATCCTGCTCCATCTGTGCCTCATTGTGACCTTCTCCTCTCTCACCCTACTTGAGGCCCTCCTCCTGGAATTCAAGTCCCACCTGTCCCACCTCATCTTCTTGTCCAGCTATAGGCTGATCAGCTCTTTATTAACCAATCAGAGATGATGGAGAACAATTTTTACACAACATTGAGAAAGAGACGCTTCATAGAAATGACAATTCCAGTGTGCAGACTGCAACCAGATGTCAGGGTACAGAAATCAGCATTTGAATACACAGTGCACAAAACCATCCCCCAGCAATCTTCTCTGCCTTATGTTTATTTATGACACTTAGCATCTAATATATGTGAACCAATTTGATTATTATTATCTTCTTTCCCAATACCTTTAGAAAGTGGGCTTTATGAGAAAAAGACTCTGTGACAAAGAATGATCGCTTTAGGAAAAAATAACAGGAGTCTTTCCTTCCTGTAGAAAAAGTACTGTGATGGAAACACAGTGGGTACAAACAACTTGTTAAATAGTCTAAAATTCAAAGTTGAAAACTTTTTCAGGTGAGTTCGAAGGTCTGGTAGATGCCAAGTTCAAGTTAGAAGCCTTAAAAATAGGATCAAGATTTTGAGGACAGAGCACACTGCCTCTTGGCTGGTGTTTAGTGTAGTAGAATATTGACCTGTCCCTCTACCTAACTGATTATTGGGGAAATTGGAGATGTGCTGGAGCTAACAGAAGTGGAAGGAGTGAACGAACACTCACCCATATCAATTTTGCTTCCACAAACCAGTCATTAGTACTCCCCCCACCCCACAGCTTCAGGCGCAGCTCAGGACATCTTCGTCCTGTGGGTGGTTGTAGGGGACTACAACGGAGACCTTAAAAGAAGGCCTACAGAAGTCACATTCACAATCTATATTTGACTTGAACTATATTTTCATTGCTGCTGGAGAAAGGTCCAGTGGAAAATACGTGCTGTTCTAAATATAGCCTCTCTATACCTGCTAGATTTAGGTTGAAGCCTCATGGGGCCGTGCTCAAGAGGTCACCTCCAGTGAAGAGCTTCCGCTGGCTTGTGTATCAGGATACTCCTACTACAGAGCAAAATGGAAAAGGCTTGCGATTCAGTGGGAAGGTGACTTGGGTGCCCATCGCTATTTCCTTCCTTATCCTGGAGCTTTGAGAGTGGCAGCGCCCCACCTCTAGTCATTTCAGCACACTGTCAAAAACCCTGGGACATATCTTCCAGCACTAGAGTAGTTGATTCTCAGTCTGCTGAATTTGTTGTTGTTTGTTTTTTTAACCTCAGTTTCCCTGATAGTTTCGCTGGCGCCCTACCTCGCACGTTTCAGTGTTTTGTTTTCTTTCTACTGGGTGTATAAGATGGGGGTGGGTGTTGTTACAGCTTCTCAGGAAAGAGTATTTCATTCAGCACACTCAACCTAGTTAAGCGCAGGCGTTCATAAATATTTATGAATGAAAGTATGCAGTGGTGAATGGATATAATGCTTTACAGCCAGTTGAGGAAAAGTGAGCTGTGAGAACCGACTGTGGCTAATTTACCTCCGTAAAGGAATTTACTTTCCTTTTTTTGTACCAGCTCTTGCCGATTCTACCGGGGCTAGTGGGTGAAAGAGGCCGAGCAAAGGCTGGCCAGACTCTGGGACTGGCTTCCGCTGGGCGGGGACGCCCCCTGGAGGTGGGAGGGGGAAGGGGCGGACCGCCAGAGCAGCAGGGCGGGGCCACAACTCAGAGGACAGAGTAAGAGGGTCTCCGTGGGCGGGACCGTATGCTGGAGGGCGTGGCCAAAGATGTGAGTCAGAGGACGCGGTTCCAGGAGATTCTGGGAGGGAGGAGCCGCATCTGGAGACAGCGGAAGAGCCGTAGGAGGGCGGGGCCAAGAAGGCTGCCGTATGCGTGGGGCCGCAGGTCACGAGGGCGTGGCTTCCAGGGAGGTAAGGACTGCAGGCAAGTTCTCGCTAGTGGGGCGCGGGACTCACGCGGGAGGGCGGGATCTTAAGACCCCTGGGAAGGAGGAGCTTCAGGAGGGGCCTCATCGTTGCGGGGCGGGGCCTCGGGCGCGTTCGTGCTGGGCGGGCCCGGCGCGGCTCCCGAGCACAATGGCCTGAGCGGCCGGCTCAGCTCAAGCCCCACCTAGTTTGCCGCCCCGCGGGCCGCGGTGCTCACCGAGCCCTCGCCCGCACGGCGTGCTGGCGTCGGGCCATGTACTCGGGGAACCACAGCGGCGGCCTGGGCTACTGGGAGGACGAGGCGGGCGCCGAGGGCGCAGCGCCGGCGGGCACGCGGAGCCCCGCGCCCCTCTTCAGCCCCGCAGCGTACGAGCGCCTGGCGCTGCTGCTCGGCGGCCTCGCGCTGCTAGGCGTCGGCGGCAACCTGCTGGTGCTGCGGCTCTACTCCAAGTTCCCGCGGCTGCGTACGCCCACCCACCTCTTCCTGGTCAACCTCAGCCTGGGCGACCTGCTGGTGTCCCTGTTCGGAGTCACTTTCACCTTCGCGTCGAGCCTGAGGAACGGCTGGGTGTGGGACGCAGTGGGCTGCGCGTGGGACGGGTTTAGCGGCAGCCTCTTCGGTGAGTCGCCCGGAAGCGTCCTCCTCGCCTCCCAACTTTCCCCGGGTACATCATCTCTGCCTCCATCCTCCCCGGGATCCTCCTTTATATAAGCCAGTCATCACCCGCACCTCCCTTCCATAGGGTCTTCATCCCCAGCCCTCCGTCTCACTTCTTCCCGGAATCCTTCCTTCCAGCTGATCGTCTCCCCGGCTCCCTGCTTCCCTCCTCCCCGGTATCATCAACCCCACTCCCCATACCTCTGCAGCAGTTCCTAAAGTCTCCCTGCCGCTGGCCACTTTATGTCCCCTCATCTCTATTTTTATTTCCTACTAGCTCAACAGGGCATTTCACAGTGACCTTTACACAGGGGGAAAGAAATGAGGGCCTGTAAGTCAAGAGATGTAAGAAAAAAAAAAGTCAACTCCTGAAAGGTGGAGGAGGGGACAAGGAGAGATTTAATTCATATATGTAGTATTTTTTTCTTAAAGTAACACGTAGAATCCTAAATAACGATATTTTACCCCCTTTCACTCGTTAGCAATTATAAACCATTGAATGCTTCCTAGAAAATAAAACTGTAATGATTTTTTTATTGTATTTCTACTACATAGGGTCTATCACACCATAGTTAACAAATGGCTCAGAGAAGTTCAATTCACTTGTGTGAATAAATAATTAGCTGGGCAGCCAGTACATCAGTACATTTAATCAAAGTACAATTTGTTGATTTCTTGAAGATTTATATTGAGAATTGACAGGTTAGAGGTTGATTAACCCAGTATTCTAACCCAGGGAAGAGGTAGGGGTGTGTGTATGTGTCCTAAGAATTTTGTTTGTACAAAGATTTTAAAATAGAAATAGGTATTTCTTGTCTTAAAGTCCTTTTTTTCAAACCTTGAAACACATTGATAATTTACTATTGCCTTTATCTTGGCAGATCTTAGAGAAAAACATCTGTGTAACATCATGGATATTTTTATTTGCTAGCTTATGTGTGACAAACCCACATTTCATGGTGTTTGTCATAATTCCTTTTTTAAGTTTTAAAGAGTACAAAATTTAGGAGTTATAATTTTATTTATTTCACTAATTGATAATTTTGATATTTAAAAAACTTTTCCCCCTAATAAACACTAATCTACGGATTATACAAAAATATTAACCCTTGAGGAGGGGCTGTAAGAAGGTGTGAGTGGTTAATATAGGCTGATTATCTGGTTAATATAGGCTGATTATCTGATTATTTTCTCTGTTAACTAAAAATGTTTGTTGGGAGAGGTTTTTAGGTAGATTAATCTTTAAAGAAGCTGATGTGTCACAGGCCTCCTAGCTTACAGAACCCCTGGGTTAGGCGACAGGTGTTGGCAGACATTAAAGTCCTTTTTTCTGTGAAGTACTTTTCTGAGTTGTGGTATTCAGTATCTCCATCTGGGAATGAGAAAACAAGAATGGGTTGAGTTTTTCCTTTGGGGTCTGCAGCACCCACCCTGTTTGTCCCCTTGCTCTGCCAGCGCTATCTTCCAGTGTCCTCTCCTTCCCTTTCTTCCCCTTCAGCATTCCTGCCAGGGTCCATCAGCATCAGAAGAGTTTTTTTTTAAAGATCGCTAGAAACATTCACACTGGTGTTTTACCCGAGGCCTCCTTTACTCAGGGCATTTATCCAGGGCTTTGAATCATGGCATTTATTCCCACCTAAAACCTGAAGTAGATATTCTGGGGTCAGAGGATTGGTAATTAGTTGACTCCTGGAGACAAGTCAAGAGGGAGGTTACCCCAGAACTTAATGACATTTTTAGCAAAGATAGTTTCTTCTTCTGGAATATACTTCCTGAGTAGGGTTAAGGATGGAGAAAGGGAAGAAAGACACTTCCCCTTTTCCTTCCCAAACCAGGACTGGTCTGAGTACTGAGAGAGAGGGAAGTTCTAAATGCTGGAAGTAGCTAGTCACTTGCTCCAGAGCTTCTTTGACACAGTACCACTGGTCTGATGGCACAGGGTAGGCCATATGGCTACTTCATTGTCTGGGCTTTCCCAAGTCACTCACTCTCCCAGGCTGCCAGTTTTCCCATCTTTGTTATCCACTCTTGAGCTCCCTGTTATTAAGGTCATCTGTCCCATTTGCTTTGTAGTTTTGAAGACTCCTTTGACATCTGGAGGTTATAAAGTACCTCCACTTAGTGCTTCTTACCCACTCCCCCTCACTGCCACCTTCAGCCTTGTTCTACACCTAGAGGAAGTGCATATATGTGTATACTTAAGATATCCTCATTGGTTCCATCTCCCTCTTTATACTATGCTAGAAACTCAAGTAAGTAATTCACATATTCTTACATATATATGCACAAGGGGACCGGGCAATTGCTACATTCTGGACTCTGGTCCTGGCATCTCAGAGAAGGTTAAAAATAAGTAGGATCCCTGATAATCTCCGTCAGAGGCTTCCGGCAGCTGGGCTTGTTAGGATTACTGTTTCAGTTAAAACTGACATGTCAGACCAGTGACCTAGTAAAGTTCATCATCTAAATTCCAGTTGAATGGCTTATTTTACAAATATCAGAATAATCATTTTCTTACTTGTACCTGCATTTAGATGTCAGCATACTTAACAGTAGTGGAAAGTAGAGAGGCCAAAGAACACTTAATGCCTCTGTGCATGATGAGCAATCAGAACGCTGGCAATGGGGTATATAGGGTACTAGCCTGCAGATTTCCAGGTGAGCATGTCCAAGGCGAACAGGCTCCAGCCACACCCAGTATCACATGGAAAATAACCAGCATTGTGATGGAAGGGAACAGACGAATCTTTTTTCATTACTTCTTTAGGAATGAAAATGACATGCTTAGAAAAATATGGTCGCAGAGACAGTCTGGCAAAATGCAAATATTTCCTTATTTAGATGTTAAGAGCAGCTATTATTTATGCTAAAATGTTTAATACAGGAGACCAGGAACTTTCTTTTTTAACTTATTCATGTACTTTGATGCAGAAAATATTATAAAATTATTTCCCATCAGGCCTGTTCTTTTATGTACTTATGTATTTTTATTTTTATTTTTATTTTTATTTATTTATTTTTTTTTTGGTTTTTCGAGACAGGGTTTCTCTGTGTAGCCCTGGCTGTCCTGGACTCACTTTGTAGACCAGGCTGGCCTCGAACTCGCAAAGATCCGCCAGCCTCTGCCTCCCAAGTGCTGGGATTAAAGGCGTGCGCCACCACTGCCCGGCTTTATGTATTTTTAAATGTCAGTTATTGAATTAATTCTTTTGTAATATCTGAATGCTCCGTGTATGTACTGTAAGACCCTTAGCAAGGTTAGGGATTTAAAAATCTTCTATGGAACTGTGCTGGGATTACCTACAGACTTTCCTGGCCATAGTAATATTCCCCATTATGTTGATATGAACACAATGCATAGTGTGTTTTCATAAACACAGTAAAGCCATATATTTCTTTTAGTCTGAACTCATGGTATTGTCAAATATTTTATTAAAACTCAAAAAACTGTATAGTATTATTTTTTTTATTTTTCTGGGATATTGTGTCTAAACGTCAAAACAGTATTGCCTAACTATGGGGGAGGATATATAAACTATCTTTTGCTCATTTTCAAGAACTTAGAAGAACCGTTTGAATGCATTTAATGAATTGCTTTGTATAGAGGTTTGTATCCACGTTAACAAGTCAGGCTCCAGTGGATTGGAATTGCTGTTGCATGAAATTGCTTTTATATTATTTACAATTGTGTTCTTTTTTTGAATTTTCTTCTTTCAGAGAAGAGTTCCAGTCACAAATGCATATGTGGTGCATGGTAACATTTGCCACTAAGGTGAAATGCAGAAATGAAAAGGACACATCCGTTTCAGTATTCTCAGATATAATTACATGCACTTTATCGTGTTTCCATGCTACTGACTTTTAAAAAAATGCTTAAAAATTATAATAGTTAGACAGCTTAGGACTTACAAACTCAGTGTTTCTGAATGAACACCACGTGTAGAGATTTTATTACAGCTTAAATACCTCACAGGAGCCCTCGACTTAGATCCATACAGAGTTGTTTCATCAACTGTGACCTGAAGCTTCAGACCCTAGGATGGCAGACAAGCTTCCCACAGAGTTTGATGTGGTTATAATAGGGACAGGTTTGCCTGAGTCTATCCTGGCCGCTGCATGTTCAAGAAGTGGACAGAGAGTTCTCCATGTTGATTCAAGAAGTTATTATGGAGGGAATTGGGCGAGTTTCAGCTTTACAGGTTTGCTGTCCTGGCTGAAGGACTATCAACAGAACCATGACAGCGAGGAGGACATGACTGGCGCATGGCAAGACCTGATCCTTGAAACAGAAGAAGCCATTGCTCTTTGCAAGAAGGATGAAACTATCCAGCACACAGAAGTCTTCTGTTATGCCAGTCAAGATGTGGGGGACAGTAAAGAGACCAATGCTCTGCAGAGAAGTCCCTCCTCAGAGGCATCTGCTACCATGGCTGACTCTCTGGATTCTGCAGCCTTGCCCAAAGAAAGGCACTTCACAATCCATGAAGCGCCTTCTAGACATACAGAGGGAAGTGATAGGGAGCTTTCAGTATGGCCGGCTGGTGCAGAGGAGTCACTGGAGAAAGAAAAGCACTGGGGAGATGAAACTAGTCCCCACACGGTTTCTGATGGAGGGAAAGATGACCACAAACTTGTTGTAGAAGACAGCAGTGAACAACCAAAGAGAAACAGGATTACTTACCCGCAAATGGTTAAGGAGAGCCGGAGATTTAATATCGACTTGGTATCAAAGCTGCTGTATTCTCAAGGATCACTGATTGATCTTCTAATCAAATCAAATGTTAGCCGATATGCAGAATTTAAGAATGTCACTAGGATCCTTGCATTTCGGGAGGGGAAGGTAGAACAGGTGCCTTGTTCCAGAGCAGATGTCTTCAATAGTAAAGAGCTCACTATGGTTGAAAAGAGAATGCTAATGAAATTTCTTACCTTCTGTTTAGACTATGAACAACATTCTGGTGAATACCAAGATTTCAAACAGTGTTCATTTTCTGAGTACTTAAAAACTAAAAAATTAACACCCAACCTCCAACATTTCATACTACACTCAATCGCAATGACATCAGAATCATCCTGTACTACATTAGATGGACTTAAAGCAACAAAAAACTTCCTGCAGTGTCTTGGACGGTTTGGCAATACTCCCTTTATATTTCCTTTGTATGGCCAAGGAGAAATTCCCCAGTGTTTCTGCAGGATGTGTGCAGTTTTTGGTGGAATCTATTGTCTTCGCCATCAAGTTCAATGCCTTGTAGTTGACAAAGACTCTGGAAGATGTAAAGGAATCATAGACCACTTTGGTCAGAGAATAAGTGCCAACTATTTTATTGTGGAGGACAGTTACCTTTCTAAGGAAACATGTTCAAATGTGCAATATAAGCAGATCTCGAGGGCTGTGCTCATAACAGATCAGTCCATCCTGAAGACAGATTCAGACCAGCAGATTTCCATTCTGATAGTGCCTCCTCTGGAGCCAGGAACCGGTTCCATTCGGCTCATGGAATTATGTTCATCAACCATGACATGCATGAAGGACAGCTATCTGGTCCACCTTACCTGTTTCTCTTCAAAAACAGCCAGAGAAGACTTGGAACCAGTGGTGAAACAGTTATTCATTCCTTTTGCAGAAGCAGACAAAGAAGAACTCAGAAAACCAAGACTCTTGTGGGCTCTTTATTTTAATATGAGAGATTCCTCAGGAGTGAGCCGAAGCTCATACTGTGGATTACCTTCCAATGTGTACGTCTGCTCTGGGCCTGATTCTGGACTGGGGAATGAGCATGCAGTCAAGCAAGCGGAAACACTGTTCCAGGAGATCTTTCCCAGTGAGGAGTTCTGCCCTCCTCCACCAAATCCAGAAGACATTATCTTTGAAGGTGAGGCTTAGCAACCAGGCACTCTTGGAATCGGTAACACACCCCCAAGCTAGACACCTCAAGGACAGCAAGAACTTGTAAAGCCCAGAACACCTTCGAAAATAAAACAGACTGGAAATGCCTTCATCCTGGCCTCAAAATACTGTCATTTGAAAAACGGCTGTTGCCTGAGCAAGCAGCAGTAGCTGTGTGATTAGCACTGTTCGCATGCCTTCAGCTCTGAGGCACTGGGTTTTGGATAGATCTGCTAACTTGTGAGCAACTGATTTGCTGGCAACTCGGTTTTTTTTATTTCAGAATTGGCTCCAGGAATCCAGAATCTTTGAATGTTGTTCACTCTATTTACTTTTGGGCCCTGCATTAGCACCTTTGCTTACCTTAAAGTAATATTGCACTTGCTCCTTTGTTTAGGTTTTATCATTGTCTACACAAAATTAATGCCCAAGGACTCTTTTAGCAGATGCTGCAGCTACTACTGCTGCTACCACCTCATAACCATAGAGGAACACAAATCAAAAAGTGTGTGAGGTTTTTGTATGTTATGTAAATACGTAGAGCTGGTAGTAGGAGTAGCAGCTAATACAAGTGCCATGGATAAAATGCAACTGTCAGAAGCTTAGCTGTGCATGAACCTGTGTCTTGGGGTTGATACTTGCGAATTCACCTTCTTGACCTTTGGAACCAAGGCAATGTGACTGCTCTAGTCTTCTACTTTACAAAAGAGTGCCCCTTAGTAGTCCATGAAGTTCATATTTAAGAGATACATTGCAACCTGGTCATGGTGGCTCACTCATGTATTCCTGTGGTTCAGGAGGCTGAGACAGGAAGATTACTGTAAAGTCCAGGCTAGTCTGGGCTACAAAAGAAAACAGCTCCCCCTTCCCCCTCCAAAAAGACAAACATTGTAAAGAAAACCATAGGGACGAGATTTATTCAGAAGATTTCGATAGAGCTGACAATAACACTTAAAAGAAGTCCAGATTCAGGCTAACATAAATTAATAAATTACCCCAGAAAAAGGTACTTTAGGCTAGGTGTTTAGAAATTTCCAGAAAGGACTTAATTCCCTAAGAGGAACGGTGGTCATCTTGCTGTGGGATTATCAATGGCTTTAAGCTTATAGATAGATTTCCACATGCAGGCTTCTCAGGGTGAAACTTGCTACCTGGTTGGCCATAGTACTTTAATAAGTATGGGGAACTGACAGAGGATATGACTTCTACTACGTATATGTTACTCAGAGAATGGGAAGTTTTCCCTCCAGAACCACCTGCTCTTCCCCAGCAGGGAGAGTCCTCCGTGCTTCAGAAAGAGGAGCAATGTGTTAGTAGAAAATGGTGTTCTGAATATTCTCTTACTGTTCTTTAGTGAGCAAATCAAGGCAAGACATTTAAATGAATGACCGCATGCTTAGAGTAAAGTAGGAAGCCATCGATTGGCCTTAGTGTTGGTTTTTTAATATAGGAAATTGATAATATTGGGTAGATCTTAAGATTTAAATCTAGCAGAAGAACTGAGATACTTGAAATGACCTAAAAATAGCAAGTAAGAGAATAACAATTCTAAGCTAAGTAAAATGGAAGTGAGAATAATTCAAACCCACTTTATAAAGTTGTCAGAACCACAGTCTATTCAAGAGGCATTAAAAAGAGGCATAGTTGTAAAAGATAAACAGAAGTTAAAAAAGACAGAGCAGAATGTAATGGAAATAAAGGTTAGACTAGGCCAAAGCAGGGTTTTGTTTGTTTGTTTGTTTTTTAAACGAAGTGAATATATTACTTTAAATCATCACAAAAAAATAAGCTGGAAGTGAGACAAACCAGTAAAAAGTATTTTAAAATATAAGAGGCAATTACCTAGTTTTCTGACAAGTTAGAATGGATTTATTGGTAGTTTTCAGGTGTTAAAGAAAATCATAAATGCTGCTTTTCATCAACAACATTTTGAGTCAATTAGGGCTCCATTCTAAAAGACAAACAAAGCCTCTGTTTCCAGTAGGTGAGAGCTGCAGAGTAAAATGCTGAGAAAAGAGAGTACAAACAGAAATGATGTGACTCGGGACTAGATGGCCATGTCCAATAGAACAGCCATGCATCAACATGAACAGAACAAGTAATAAGAACCCTTAATAGTAACTACACCAACTAGAAACTCACATTTGGCTATTTTGTTTGCAAATGGTTTTGTGGGTTTTTCATGATATATTAAGCAACTACTTAAAACTTAACTAGAATTTGTATTGGGACATCATTTCTCAAGCAGAAATGAAAGGCCTTGTTACTATTTTTATCTGTGTTTGGCTGAAAAAAATTGTCACTGGAATAAAAGTGCAAAAAGAAAACAGTGCAAATATATTCTATTTCCATGGCTTTATAACTTACTAAATCTATATTATTATAAAAATATACTACAAACAAAAGATAATTTTAGAAGTTGCAATATATGTATATATATATTTTTGAAATCTCACTTCTAGATTTCAACAGTGATGGAATTTTAAAAAGCAGTGCTATTAACACATATGAGCATCTTAAAATGTTGTGTAGCTCTATTAGAGTAACTTCAGAAAGATATTGAAGTAGAAGGTTTAATGAAGGAGCTAAATTTAAAATATTACAATGCTCCTATGAGAGTGTTTCCTTGCTGTAAACACATGAAGACCTCACACCATTGATTTCTACTTGTCTGATCTCAATACAGCCACTTTTAGCTTCCATTTGCCATCTGTAAAATAGGAATAATATTAACAGAATTGTTGTGAAGATTAAGTTGGGTAATTTATAAGAACTCATATTGAAAGTAGTGCCAGCATGTGATATTTGTGTGTAAATGGTATTTATTACAATATCATTTGTGATCCCAAGCTTATGCATTATATAATTTGAGAGAATTGTGATAAGTTATACAGAAAAGTAAGCAGGGAAAGAAATTCCCCTTCAATTTTAGAGTGGAAACTATGGGGCTTTGTCTTTCAAGTCCTTAAGCCATGGCAGTCTGCAACCTATCTCAGTGTTGTGTCGTGCTGAGTCCAAGAAAGTTAAGACTAATGAACTCCCTGGAAAGAAGCATTTAGAAGCTGCTCATAGGAAGACTAAGTCAGTATGGAGACAGTTACTAGGTTCACTTTTCATCCAATAATGCAGTTTATTTGTTAATGAAACTGTTAAGTATAAAAGTAATGAAACTGATTTTTTTTTTACCCTAATAATGATGGCAAGGAATGTTCTGGCAGTGAACACTGACAAGGTAGATCAACAAAAATTAAAATAAAAAAGTGTATATCCAAAACAAGGAAAGAAGGTGGACTTTTACAAAAGTGCTTCTATTGCATGGATATTTAAAATTTTTTTTTAATTTATTTTAGTTTTTTGAGACAGGGTTCCTCTGTATAGCCCTGGCTGTCCTGGAACGCACTCTGTAGACCAGGCTGGCTTGAAACTCAGAGATCTGCCTTCCTCTGTCTCTTGCGTGGTGGGATTAAAGGTGTGCACTACCACCACCTGACTCGGACTCGGCTTTTTTGTTGTTTGGTTTTTTTGTTTTGTTTTGTTTTAAGTGGATGCAGATCCTTTTGGCTTTCTACTCTTATGCAGAGTATAAAGTGATAAATATGTTGCAAATGAGAAGAAAGATGTAAAAATAATGTCTTTGATCCTCAAATTAATGTGTGTTAAAATAGAGACTAAAGCAATATTGAGTAGGTTCTTAAAGTAAGTGGGTTTTTAAATCTGCATGAGTCTTCACACAGTAGCATCTGTATTTGTGGTAATTTTGAAAAACTACTTAGGAGATTAACCAGACCTCTATAACTGTTATTTTTGACATCATTTTGCATAGCATACGCTCACAAAAATACTCAGAATGAACAAATGAATAAATAAAACTACTTCTAAAAAGATGCTTTAGCAATCCCATTTATACATTATTTTAAAAACCTGTTGACTAAGAAATGGGTAAATTGTGGCATACTGCTAGTGGTGCTGTAAGCGCACAGTGTTGAGTGGGATATGTGAGACTGTATGTAAACAAGCTTGAGAATCAAAAAGTTGTTGGCTTACACCAGAAACTGTTGAGTGTTGGATACATTGGTGTAAACATTTATATCTCTACACTGTAAGAAATCAGAAGGCATGTAACTGCAGGTTAATACTTAATCTCTTTATTTCTGTAAAATATTAATGTATACAATAAAAATAAAGGATTACTTGGTGAAGTGGTTTGCTTAATTGATGAAAAAAAGCTACTGATTTCCTGGAAACATGTAAGTGCTGCTTTACGTTAAACATACGTTTCTGACTGTTAAAGTAAAAGGTTGATCTCCAAAGATGTGTAGCTGAAAGTTTTGGAGGAGATGGACTTTTATCTTCAAGCCTTTCTTTTCTCAATTGTCTCACTATAAGAAGTAATCAGAGAAATAGTAGGTGCATTCCAGTTTGTCAGTGTGAAGATCTTCCATGGCCCAGCATGATGGCACACACCTGTAACCCCAAAGCTTGGCAGACTGAGGTAGGGGAATTGCTATAAGTTTTGAGGCCAGCCTGGACTACATAACAAAGCATTCCAGGCTATGTAGACATCCTGTATCAAGAGAAAGAAAATGAGAATTACATAGTAATCCAAATTTAAAGTCACACATTACTGTGCAGAGACTTAAGTCTGAGCCATGTGATATGAAGTCAGTTCACAGATGTCTCCTAAGCAGTTGCAGGGAGTCATTGCCGAGGATCCACCCAGAGACTGCGGACACAGGCTAATACTTCAGTCAGCCTGGGTGATTTAACACAACAAACATCAGCTGAACACCTACTGTGCCTGAGAAGCCGGCTGGAATGCTGCCCTAAGGTAAGGTGGCTTTCCCATTAACACACATTTATGACACATTCTACCCACCACGCTTTTGATACATGACATTTTTTTTTTCAATTTTATTTTGTAAGCTTTTCTTTTTAGAGTGACAGTTTGTAAGAACATTCAAACTTTTTTTGTTTTTCATGGCATTTCTTTAAGAGGGTACCAAAGCTTTGAGTTACATTGGAGACAGGCTGCTTAGAGACTAAAAGCTGAGTCAGTCACACAGTTGCTGAAATCTCTTCCATCTACCATTCAGCAGCTTTGTGTCCTCCCTGGAGAAGAGGAAGTACAGGAGACTGAGCCCAAAGCACAAAGTCCTGAGTGTTGAAGGGGGTGCGAATATAAAAAACTGAATGACAAGCCGAGTGTGAAGAGTTAAAAGTTCCCAAAATAATGCTCTGTTTAGGATCAGATTTATTTGCCTTTATGGTAGATCTAGTGGAAGTCCTGTTTCATTGGCCTTTTTGTCAGTACTTTGTTTTAATTTGCACTTAAATGTTTATTTGGGGTGGGAGCTGCTACAGAGCACTGTGGAGGTCAGAGGCAACTGGTCTATCTGTCCTTCCACTATGAAGTTTCCAGGATCTGAAGTCAGGTCCTTGGACTTGTTGGCAGGCCCCTTATCCACTTATCCCTTTTCACCAGTCTCTTAAAATCTTATTATTAAACTTGTTTTTTGAGACAAGATTTCATATATCCAGGCTGTGTTTGAACTTGCTTGAGTATGACCTTGAATTTCAAATGAAGACCTGATCTTTCTCCTGTCTCTGCTGAGATTGCAGGTGTGTGCCACCATACCTAATTTGGGGGTGCTGGATATTGAACCAAGGGTGTCTTACATGCTAGGCAAGCATTCTCCCAACTGAGCCACATCCTCAGCCTTTATTAGAATATATTAACCTTTATTAGAATGAGGTGTTGCTTCCTTTCTTTGGAGTCAGTGAAAGAATGCATTCATGTTTTAGTAGTGGGAACAGTATCTCTAGCTTTGTGTAAGATGTGGCCGTGCATAGCATGGGTGACTACTGTTTCATGGGTACACTAGAACAGCACTTTACTACAGCATGCATCGGACACTGATGGGTTTCCTCAGGGTACCACTATAAGGCAAAGAAGGGCAAATCTATATCCATTTTACAATGAGTCCTGAGATCTGAGTGATGTGCCTGAACTCCTAGTTAATATTTGGAGTACCAGCATCTCATAAAATGCTGTGGTTCCGCTTGTCCTGTATCTGAATAGAGTGGATTGATTGTTCCATATGCATGTGCAAAACACATAAATCAGGACCTGAAATGTGATGGCTCTGAGACCTTAACTTTGTAACAAATATCCTATGTATTAAAATTTGTGCAGTTAAAGCAGACTGATCAGGGTTGAAAGGGCAGGGAAGTTAATTATGTTCACATGTGAAATGCCTTTATCCTGGTATTGCAGTCAAGAGCTTTACATAAATTAGTCCTAGTGTTGTCCTGTGAATTTAGCATTTAATGTTGCTGAACATATATTTAATGCTTTATACACTTCCTTATAACTGCTTACAGAGGCATACCCACAAGAGGAAGAATGGCAAGGAGTATGATTGACAAGGTGTCAGGAAGATAGGTGTGTGTAGTTTAGTCAGAAGGACATAGCATCTTCAAGCATTTTATAGGTTGCAGGAATCATTTGCAATATCCACATGGGAGGTTTCATATCAGGGAGTTACTTGGTTTTGCCTCTTTGAGGGGGTCTTACAGCCTGTGCTGACCTTGAATTTGCTGGATAGATAAGGATAATCTTGAACTTGTGACCCTCCACCTCCCAAGTTCTGAGGGTATACATGTGTACACCACGTCGCATTTCACTTTTTTTTTGCTGTATGCCATATGACTAAAGCTCTCGAGTCCTCTATCTTTTGAGATAGAGTTGTTCCTTTATTCATTTCATATTTACAATTATTGCTAACAGAGTTAGAATATTCTTTGTAAATAAGCATCCTTTATGTTTGTAATCTTATGGTTAAAACCTTTTGAATAAATCTCAAACTTTATACGTCATAAGGGAGAAATGTTGCAGAATGTCTTGCTAAAGATTCAAAGATCTTGCTTTTATACAGTAATTATGAATTTTTCTAGTTTAGGATCAGCCTAGAATGAACCAATGAGACCATTTTAAAATGGGACACACTTTAATTTTAAGATGTTCCATTAATACTTTTTATTAATTTTCTACCATTATGTCAATGGTTTTCAAAGCAAGACATCTGCCCTCCAAGAGTCCTTAGGGTATGTCATGAATCTTGTCATCAGAATGGGGAAGGGAAAGCTACCACCATGTAGTGAGAATGAGGTAGGAGTATTGCCCTCATGAGGTGCTGAAGGCAGTGCCCTCTCAACAGGGAAGTTACTCAGCACACACAGCAGTACTGCGAAGATCAAGGAGCTCAGAATCGGTGAACATCCTGAATGTTCATGAGAAACCTCATTCCTCTGCCCTGAAGTGATTTCTGACTAGGTCACGTGTTCTTTGTATGCCATTATATGAAGGAATTCTAGTCCTTTCATTGAGCTGCTTCATACATGACAACACTGCTCGTTCTTCCATTAGGAGTCAACTGTGGCTTCCTTCTGGAGATTTAGGATCATACAAACAATGTAGAGAGTCAGTTAACATTCCCCATTTTTAGAAAATTGTCAGATATGAATGAGAAATTTCATGGACTTTTAAAAACATTCCTAGAAATAGAATAATTCCAAGACAATTAGAAGTGAGGGCTTTTTCATATGCTGCAGGAAAAAAAAACTACCCCAAAACTAATATAAAAATAGCATATTTCAAAATGCTCTTTGAAAGGGTATTTTATACACTTCTGACAGGATCCTGTGACAGGATAACTAAGTAAGTTTCCCACAGTGGGACTGCAGATACATTGACAATCAACCAGTGGTTCACCAGATGTTGAGACAGTGTGCAGACTGGCAGCTAATAGAAGATGTTAACTCTGGGAAATGCCTAATTGTGATGCAGTACTTGTTCTTAACACAGATGAAAGCCTTGAGGAGATGGTACCACAGCAGGATGCGAAGGTTCTAGTATAACCACCACTCACAGAGTGCCAGTTATCCCTGTTCCTGCGCTAAATTTTAGGAGTATGGATGATAACTAACACTGGGCACTTAATGTTTCCCAGGTTCTCCTTTATTATCTTTTCTTTAATCTTCATTAACCACCCAGGGTAGGTGCTTTTATTGACCTCCTTTTACAGAAAACAGGCACGTTGTACTTGAGGAATTTGATGAATATCACACAGCTAGTAAGTACGAGGAGAGCAGAAATGTGCTTCAAGCTCTGCCCATCTGACACCAGAACTCATGCTGTGGCTGAGAGGTGCCCCTATCTTCAGAGAGGAGTCAGATCTACTCCAGGGGCAAAAGGAACTACATGCATTCCAGGAACTGTTCTTGTCTCCTCCCCATATTAATTACCTTTTAAAAGCAGCTCTGTGATGATAAACACTAGTGTTTCCACGTGGGGATAAAAGACTGACTGTTCATTAACTTCCAGAGTCGCCGAAAGGTAAGCAGAGCTGCTGGCGGTCTATTGGGGCTGACACAGTTAGCTACTGTGTTCTGTTGTATGAACATAACAGGCTGTGCTGGTGACTGGAAAACACATGCACAGATCAATGAATGTACTGGAAAGTTACTTGTGGGGAGATTGATCTGGAAATGTTTCACAAATGAGAAGGTTTTTGGCCTGGACCTCAAGGGTGAAAAGAATTTACAAGGGGTGATAGAAGGGAAAGCATTCCCTGTCAGAAGCATTGGAGAGTCCTTGTTTGACTTGACATGGAGCTCCCACCCTTCCATTAGTTCTGGACTGTTAAGATCCCTAAATACATTTTTCCCTTAATAGGCTTGTGAAAGCCCAAGGATTTGAGGCAAAGATGACCAGTACCATTATAACTGTCCCAGGGTAGGTTCGGACAGAATGCAGCCTGTGATAGGAAGGGAAACATCCTGCCCTGATGACATTATTTCAGAGCCAGACTATGGGTCTCAAAATTATTTTCTATTGGGCACCTATGCCTGGAGACTGCCACTTTGAACTTCCAGTTACATATCATGATCCACTGGCTTTTTCCTTAATGGAGAAAGCTGGCACAGAAACAGGACAGGAGGGAAATGTTAAAGTCAAAGGGAATTTTAGTAAGAGCCTGGTTCAGTGTTGACATTGCATAGGTTCAGTAAACTAATTTTTTAGAGTTGGATGCATCCATTCATGAGACTATATTGAGAGACTTAGCTTCAAGGGTAGGTGGAAAACTGATAGGAAGTTGTTTAAAAATCACCAGGCACCACTCTGGCATTCAGGATCAGTAGGCATACAGAAATCGTTGAGTGGATTGAGGCAGGTTGTGTACTGTGTCATATAAAGAGGGAATACATGAATGTCTGATATGGGAATTTAATTTTTCATAGCTGTTTTGATAAAGTATATTGAAGCATTCATATTTTGTGTACCTACTCACATAACATTAGCAATTCTCTTAAAACATCATTGATATATGTAAAAATATAGCTACATGAATTATAATCTCCAGCTTCCAACACACTATCGGCCAGGTGGTATATAAGTGAGTACTAATGGACTCAATTTTTATTCCAGTTATGTGTGGTACCTAGATAGTATTATTACTCCATGTTATTAATAGTTAAGGGAATAAAAGCTCCAGGCAGTTAACCCCTTCAAGGTCACACAAAAAGTGGAGGATATAGAACTTGAACTTAGTGTTGTCTGTCCTTGCTCCACTGTCAGATGAATGAGAAACTGCAAGAGATCCAAAGGTCCACAATGTGAAATCAGAAAGACAGAACAACATGAAATTAAACCACTGACAGACCATTCAGAATCCATACCCTGCAAATAATTTTATTCCAAAGCTCATCTCACCATAGCTCATATCTCCGGCTAGGCTCCTGCAGGGAATGATTCTCTTTCTAACTCATTTCTTTATGGCTTTTGTGTTTCTTTTTTTTTTTAATTTAAGGTATATATTTTCCCCTCTCCAAATCTCCCCCTTTTAGTCCAATAAAAGGCTCTTTTGCTTGTAACAATAAATACAATACAAAACAATGGGAACAATTAGGCAGCAATTATGAAAATTATATGGTATAACATACATTCCCAATGTCCAGTCAAAATGTATTTGGCAATTAATAAGAATATTCTATTATCTATCTATCTTGATGAGTTAAAAGTTCCATTCCTAACTCAGTTTCTATCCTAACTTGCATTACCAAGTTGAAAACATCTTCTTAGAGCTAAAACATCCTTTTAATTCCTAAACAACTTAAAACTTAACTGTGAGACTGTAACTATCTAGTCTTCAACCACATCAGAGACCTGAGAAGGATAAATATATCTGAATAAACAGGAAGTGCAGAGCCAGCAGCTTCCAAAACTTAAGAAATGACAAACAACTGGCTGCCTGGACAGTCCCCAATTTCTCTCTACAACATTGGAGCATCTATCTTCAGCCTTTTGGCCCAGTATCTCTGACAGACATTAATTGTAAAGCAGGAATTATGAAGGGCTTGCCCACCCTGTCTTGGCAGAGCTGGCTGTCGACTTAACTGCTTTCAGTTTTGTCCTTTTTGGACAGCATTCAGTCTGCTGTTGCAGCAAGGGCTTTTTCTTATGGCCTCTGTATTTCTTGATCTTGTCCAATACAGACTTCCTATCCAACACGCCCCCTGCAGCCTCCCCCTGTGACCAGAATTCAACAACTCTGAACTTTGTCTTTACCCCCTTACTTTAACTGATGATTCCTAGGGACCTTGACTTCCACATCTCTGAGCTGTTTTTTCCCAATACCTCATATTGCCAAAGACCAAGCACTAGAGGCCGCTACACAGTGAGCCTCATTGCTGCTTTCCAAGGGTCATTCGTGCTGCAAATCTCTGTTACATGCCCACACTGCGGTTCCAAAACTGAGCTCACTACCACAGAGATGCACAAGAAATACAGAGCTTCCTTGTCTGGCCATCACATCGCGCATTCATAGACTTGCCTTCTTCCTAGCTCATTTCCAGCAGTTGACAGTCTCCACCCCCAACTGTCCATTAAATTATACCTGCTTGAGTCCATCTTCCAGATAGACAGATGATAGGTACTTGTCTACATATGTGTACATATGCACACATATGCATATGTGTTCTTTCTACCGAAAAATACACATTCATTTTTAAAGCTGTAGAAAGATTCTTAGGATGAAGAAGCTCCCCATCAAAATCCGGAGGTAAGTAAAATAATATGACCTAATGAGAAAACACCTGATGACCTGCCATGTATGTGAATGTTTCTTGAACAACATCCTATAGGATGCTAAGCTCCTTAAATAACTTTCCCGAGAGTGAACTTCCCAGACAAAGGGACATAGTGGTGCCATCTCTCTGCTGCAGGTGGTAAGAACCGTGATGGAAACAATTCAAGGACTTGAATAGAAGACTTGGGTGTGGAGATGGTTGTGGGCAGATGGCACAGCCAAAGGTTGTCTGCAGTGCGTTCTGGTGTCCTTGTGTGTCTGCCTCTTGAGTGGGCCTGTGGTAGACATCTTGGAAAAGGAACAAAAAACCCTCCTTGAAATTACACCAACAGAGACTTGACATTTATCCAAACCAAGCTGGGTCAGTTGGTCTGAAAGTCAGAATCACCACAGGAGCAGTTTTGCACTCAATCATGCTTTCATGGCTGAGCCTTGGAATCAGCATTTGAGACAGCCTCCTAGGAGGTACACACTGGCTGTTTGAAGGACTGCTGGGTTGAAGCACTCCTCCTGTTAAGGAAAGGGCTGTTGTTCTGATCTAGAGGGCTTATTTCATGGGAAGGGAAAGATATATCCTCCCCTGGCAGTGAGCAAGAGAAGCTTGGAAACTTGACTGGTTCTGAAACCAGCCTTGCTCTGATGATGCCTTCTAGTATTGCTTTGTGCCCTTGGACAAAACAATCCCAAAGCTCCCTTAGCCTCCAGTTTTGTCTCTTTGTCTTACATCTGGACACTCCATATGACTAGGATGTTGGAGGAAATGATTTTCTTGTCTATCTCAAATCCCCACCCTGGTCACCAAGATGGATTTCACCTTAAACTTCCCACACAACCACCTGATAAATTAATATTTAAGCACCAGACATTTTGTTCCTGTGTTTTACTTCTCAGCCCAAGTATCAATATCTTCCTGTAACACATCACACAGGCTTATCTTCTCTTCCCATTCTCCTTTTAAGCTCTTCATTCTTAGAAAAATAGCCTGGTCCCTCAGACTGGCTGGATACTCTGTAGCTGACTCATGGCATCATAATAGAAAGTCACTTAAAATAGTGTTGCTACCATCTGCTGTACAACCTGGCTCTTGAGTTTTGTAAATTATAAAGTGACTGTGAAAATATAATTAGATACTTCTCAGATTTCCTTATGCCTTCACTTCTTTTTTGTGGTGCTAGTCATATGTTAGGCAAGAGTCCTGCCACTGAGCTACATACACATTAAGTCTCCCTAATATTTTTAATTTGGTCATTTGGGCTATCTCAGACTTTGTTACCTTGGTGCCAAATTATTCTAGCATGCTGGAATACACTTAGAAACTAGATTCATTGCACTTGGAAGGCCACACTATTACTATTCCACAAATCATTTATAAGTAGGTTTATTTCCATGGATTTAAAATGACCTCAAACTTACCCCTTCAATCACAGCCAGCTTGCTTTGGGAAAATCTTTCTAGGAAAACAATCCAGAAAAGGCCCTGGATCAGCAGCCAGGTGGTCTAGATTTTCATTCAAGATCCTGTGGCCTCAGACCAGCCACACATTCAGCACATTGTCCACCTTGAGTTCAGTGTCCTCTGGAAGCAGGAATTAAGCACAGAGCATGTTCTCGGGGCTCTGCAGCTACAGTGGCAGGGATTAGCAATTACCTGGAAAGAAGGAGGAAAGAGCTAACCAACTGCCAACTCAGGGTCAAGGTAAATAGCCTAAAAGTGGGGTGTCTGTCCATGTGGGGCTATAGAAAGAGCAAAGCTGAAAGTCAGAGGAGTCGGGCCAGTGAGAGTCGGCACAGAAGACCTAAATAGGGGGAAGAGGTCATGGAAACAGAAATCGTGGAGTGTCTTCCAAGCTACCACAGGGTGTCTAGGGTGTCCACACCCCGTGTTTTACCAGCTGAATCAACAATCCTTCCTTTAAAAAATTGCCATATTTAATGGACAAAACCACAGGCAATGGTAGTGAGGGGCAGCATCAGCGAGGTTAGAAACAGCAGCCGATGTTTGAACTGTAAGAAGAAAGCCATCGAAGGAACCATGAGCACTGCCTGCCTGGGTGACTCTTCTGGGGACTCAATGGCTTGGAGAAAGCAACTTCTCATTATAAGTCACTACAGGCATGAAGTGGCTGTTTCTGCTTGGCAGTGAACAGTACATCTGTGTAAGATATTTATTTGAAATAGTTTCGTTTAGTAAAAAAATTTGTTTTATTTAGATAAATTTTTACCTACATGAATGCATTCATACTGTACTAGTGCCCTCACTGGTAAGAAGACAACGTTTGATCCCCTGGAACAGGAGTTACAGATAGCTGTGAACCACAAAGTGGGTGCTGGGAACCAAACCTGAGTCCTGCGCAACAATGACTCTGAACCACTAAGCCATCATCTCTTCAGCTCCTAACATAGTTTTTTTTTAGCTTAATATTTACACAAATGTTAAAGAGTTCTAAGTTTTACGCTTTATTTATTTATGTGCTTATTTATTTATTTATTTTTGGAACTGGTTCTTGTGTGCTATCCAAAAAGATTTGTGTTTTATAAGAAATAATTGAAGATGGAATTTGAGAAAGGGTGGTGGGAAGTAGATATGAAAGATGTGATTATTCACTAGAACAATTTTTTTTAACTTTAATGAGGTAAACCAAAAAAAAAAAACAAAAACAAAACAAAACAAAAAAACAACTGGTGTTTTGGAGAACTGCCATTATGGCTTAAATAGAAACTGATCATTCTAACAGCTTGGAAAATACCAAGCTTGCAAAAGGATCTGATACCAAAGGTTAGCACAGTGATGGAATATATGTAGTCAGCCGTGAGCAGATTAAATCTGAAGAGCTCACTTCACTTGCAGGAAAGTGCTGATGATTCCCAAGCTTGGCCTTTGGGAGCAAGCTGTGAGATTTGAACATCTCAGTTAAACAGCAATAGTAATAGTACTTTCTACGTGTATCATAGTATTGAGAGGATTAAAAGAAACTATAAAAGAGGCTGCTCTGAACCATCCCTGACACACTATAAGCAGTCCACTTCTCTGTGTTAGTGAATTGGAATTAACAGTTAGCGAAGAGGGAGTGGGGAAGCTTCCCTAGCAAATAGACATCATAAACAAAATGTCAAAGAGTAGCCACCTTGCTTAAAATATTAAGCGAGTGTTTTCAAACATACTAAACATATCTCTATTCTGTAATGTTCAAATGTAAGTAGAGGCTACTAATTGTAAGAAACAGGACCGAGGTGGCACTAAAATGATCACATGATCCAAGTGTGGTTTTTTTGCTTTGTTTTGTTTTTGCAAGACAAACAGTTTTACTTCTTCAGATGGGTGCTTAATCAAGCAGGCATGCACACCCAGCTGGGGTCCCCCTGGAATTTTAATCCTAACATACAGAGGTCCCGTGTCTCATTCTGAGTGGTCAGATCTCCACCTCACACTGACTAATTTAACGCGACACAATTGCTGGGCAGAATGCAGTTTTGAGTACTGAGTGCAACCTTGATGTCAAAAG
The DNA here is from genome assembly GCA_907164525.1 of Lophiomys imhausi. Classification (NCBI taxonomy): domain Eukaryota; kingdom Metazoa; phylum Chordata; class Mammalia; order Rodentia; family Muridae; genus Lophiomys; species Lophiomys imhausi. The sequence continues at coordinate 872,338 of CAJQZJ010000077.1, forward strand.
AAGTGCTGACCCTGGCAGATTTTTACATTTCAGCACAGTGGCTTCTTTAAAAAGTTTAATGGGTTTTGTCCTACTTGGCCCTTTGATGTAAAAGGTCCACAGAAGGAACAAAAGGGAGTTTGAAGCAGCCTTCCAGTGGCTTGCTTTCCATTGCTACGTACAGATAAGCGGACCTCAGCCTCGCCTCTTCTTGGGTAGGAGCAGCAGGCCCCGCCCCCCACGTGATTAAAACGCCGGTTTCTGGGAGGCGTCTCCTGAGTTGGATACTTTCTACTCTACCAAGGAGTTTCTCCTACCACTTTCCTTGAAGTGGGTGTGTGCTACTTAGAGTGAAGGGCTCTACCACACCAGCTATTCTATCTAACAGATACAAACATCTGGCCGACGAGGCGGGCAATCTGCTCTAAGCATTTCTTCTGTTTGGTACGAAATTGCTTATTCCAAGCCACCTTGGGCCCCCTTGGGCAGGCGCTGCAGGGAGAGACAGCCTGGCACCTGAGCTGCCAGAGCAGTGACAGGGTGACTATTTCTCCACCCATGGCACTGTAGTCCTTGGAGCCTTGGTGCGGGCTTAGAATTATGTCAGTACACAAACAGCTCCCCTCTTAAGGGGACTTGCCTTAAACCCTTTGCTGCTGGGTGAGAGGGGTCTGACAGAGGCTGGGGCTTCCTGTAAGTCTACTCCCAAGCAGCCATAGCGTTTCCCTGCTGGGACTATCCGCCTTTCAGTTCCTGTGACACCATGGCTGATCTTTTGGTGTCAGTTGCTTGTGCCCTGCCTTCATCTGGGCTCCTATGCTACTGAAGTGAACCCCAGGGACCTGAGAGCCTAGCCCTCATTCAGTGAGCAAATGGTAGGTCCCCAGTCACAGCAAAGGGACAGCCTGGCCTCAGATTGTCTCTGCATTCATCTGGGCGTGCAGACCCTGGTGGCGTCCCCTCCAGTGTGGAGTCTTTGGCGGTGAATCCAAACTGTGTATACGTGACTTTTCCATTCCTCAGTGTGACTTTATATGAAATAAAGTAACCCTTCCACGGTTTAAAACAAAAAGTTGCTTATCCAGTCCAGCCGACCATCTAGAAATATGCTACTCTATGTGACCATCTAGTGGCCAAAGTCGGAAATACCGTTGTTATTGAGTATTTGACTCATCCCGTTTTGAAGCTCAAGAGTGCTCCCATTTCTGGGCTTTCTGCTCGCTCTCACCAGCCTGCAGCGATTTTACTCCCCAGTGTAAAAAACTACTTCAGGCATTACCATTTTACCAAGTCCATTCGCATTCTAAGTGAAGCACGAACACACACAACACACACAGTCACTGAGACACCATTTTGATTTTTATCAAATTTGTTAATTTTCTTGGGATCAAATGAATAATTATAAAATAGAACGGAATTTAATATAGAACTATTGCCTCAAACATATCCCTTTACTATATAATTTATCACATTGCTTCATAACTTTTTTGTTTTGTTTTGTTTTTAGAGACAGGGTTTCTTTGTGTATCCCTGGCTATCCGGTTACTCTCTCTGTAGACCAAGCTGTCTATGAACGTACAGAGCTCCACCTGCCTCTTCCATCTGAGTGCTGGGATTAAAGACATGTGCCACCAAGCCAGGCCCATAACTTTCTTTTTATAATTTTATTTTATTGCCTAGCGTGGGACCTAGCATGCTGTATGTATATTGCATGTTTGTTGGTAAATGCTATAAGTGAGCCCATAATCAAGTTGTATCTCAAAGAACTGTTTGACTCAAGCTGATTCAGAGAATTAACATTTGAATGCCTCTTTCGCATCTCAAGGTTTTAATTTTTGTATGCATGTGTTTATGGGGTATGTATGCATTTGTGTATGTGTGTGTGCTATTATGTATGAGTATGGGTGCACATGTATCAGAAGATAATCTCAGGTGTCTGTCCTTGCCTTCCACCTTTGAGACAGGGTGTCTTCTTCACCATTTCCTGTGCCAAGCTAGCTGGCCTACAAGCTTCCCGGGATTCTCCCGCCTCACTGTGGAAGTGCTGGGATTACAGCTTGTGTAACTGCATCAGCCTCTTTTATGTGGGTTGTCGGGATAAGAACGCAGGTCCTGACACTTGCACAGCGAGCCCTTTACCTACAGACCCATCTCCCCAACCTCAGCTCTGTCTGCCTCCTATGCACATTTGCACCAGCTCCTTGAACTCTTCATCTTCATCAGTTCAAAATTCACTTCTCTTTTAGCCCATCCCTGTATGTCCCAGGCAGAGTAAGCCCCGCCTCCCTTGCCTTGCCAGGTCCCAGACACAGCTGTTTTGGACTCACCTCAGGCCTACAATTGTTTGCACAGCTGTCTCCTCCACGCTAAGAGATTGTTGTCAGCCGTTATCAAAGCTGCCAGCTCGCAGCAGCTGGCAACATTGGCACAGTGTGATCAGCACCACCGAAAGTTGACTTCGTACAGCGCTGTCTCAGCGGTGGCTGCACTGAGCTTCTAGACCCTTCTACGGCTGCACTGAGCTTCTAGACCCTTCTACGGCTGCACTGAGCTTCTAGACCCTTCTACGGCTGCACTGAGCTTGTTTCCGAGCCCCTCAGTCCCTTTGCCCTCTCCCTTGGTGATCTACTTCCAGCGCCTAAGGCACTACTTTCCACTGTCACCCTTCTCCCACTTTACAGAGGCCTGCTCAAAAGTCAGTCTGACTGTGGAATGTGGCCAGTAGGAAAGGAGGAAGCCTCCAGGATTACAACACAAGATAATTTTAAATGTGGATACAAATGCAAAAGAAATGAATACTATTACAAATTATTGTTGAAGGCCAGTCAGACAACTAGCAGGTAAAGGCTGTTTGCTGCCAAGCCTGATTACCAAGATCGGTACACCAATTCATACATAGGTATTAGATGGTAAATGGGGACTTTCCCCTAAAAATCCACTCAGAGGACATAGTTTGTCTTACTGTACCACACCTAAAACCAGTCCATGGACAGATAGCAATTTGAGTAGGCCAGTGCCAAGCAATGGGGAACCTGGCTGGATTGAGGCATCAAAGACTGATATTTTCTGCTTGTCCCCCCCCCCCTTGATGACCAATGGCAGGTCAGTGCGGCCCTCACAGGGCCATGTCCTCTATACAGGGTCTAGGTGAGGGTGCTGCACTCCTCATTGGTCTGGTGTGTTTAATGAGTTCTGGGTCTGATTTTCTGATGTTGTAATAAACCCTTGTGCCGTGCCCATGTTCCCAGCCTACTTTGGCAAGTCTACAGGTGGTACCCTTTTATTTTTGGGAATGCTACATATCACAGTCTGTTTCTTGTGGGCGGTACTGGGCAGGAGGTTGTCATTGGCAGGTGGTATCTAAACATACAACAGGTACAGTCATCCTGGTTCTGTCTGCACTCAAAATGGAGCCAAAAGCTGTCCTGTAAAATGGAATCACCCTTTTGGGACCCCTGCTGAGAACCATAGCCAGCCACTGGATGTGGATAGCTTGCCCTGCCACCCTTCTCTTCCAAGACATGGCTCAGTCCAGGCTCTCACACCAGAGTCCTAGGGAGCTGGCTTTGCATTTGTAGAAGTTGCTTTTCCAGTTAGAAATACCTGCCCAATATGCCTTTCCTGACACATTTCGGGTACATCTTTGTGAGGCCATCCCCACCATGCAGTCCACCAGGATTGCTCTTGTTCTAGCTTGTTATTGTGTCTTGTCCCTAACATACAATGGCTCTGTCCTCTTTCATGTTGCCCTCTCCTGCTTCATATGAGTTAACCTTGCTTTGGCAGGAATACCTGGGTGACCAGATGAGAAGGATCCTACACCTCCAAGTCTTGCAAGATCTACTGAGTCCTAAAATAGTCATTTCCCACACCTTATCAACACAGCTCTACCCCAAGATCATCTGTAGGATTGGGGGAAAGGGGATGTTGCCCTCTTCTGGCTGTAGGTGGTGTGAAGGCAGAATCGTGGGTTTTGTTTTAGTTTTAATCAGCAGGGGGACTTCATAAAGAATTGTGTTGGTACAATGCAGGTTTCCTTAAGGACATTAATTATCCCAGTTTGTAATATATATGCCTGTGTTTTGGTCATATACCCCCCCCCTTATCCTCTCGTGGCCTTCCTCTCTCATACTGGACTCCCTCCTCCCCCTCAAAAAAGTCCCCTTTCCTTATAGTACACATGAGAGAAAACACATGATATTAAGGAGAAAACAATAGATTTGAGATCAGAATTGGGTTCTCAAAATAGTCTCTGCCACCCACAGGACTCCTTAGTCTAGGAGATTTTTAGACTAACAGATTTTTTTTTTCAAAAGAATGGTATACTGTATGTAGAGTATTGTCACAAAGCCTGATGTATAGCTGGCACCTGCTTTGCAAGTGGCTGCTTTTCTGCATTCCATATTGTTCTTAAAGTATGTACTGCATGAAATAATGAGATCCAACACCCAATGATCTGTTGAAATGGCTGAAAAAAGAGACAAGCTCAGGTCCTTATGCTTGCATGGCAAACACTCTACTAACTGATCCAACTTCCCTGCCCACAGTAAATAATTTTTTACTCAGAACCCACAAAATAGTGGAGGGACTGGTAATATGTCACCAGGGGACTGTAGGTTAGATCATTTCCGGTGCGTCACCCTGAAAGACTAATCAGATTATAGTTACTGTTCATTTATCCACATGTTCTGCCCTGAGAAAGGGAGGACTTGCTCCTGTCCCTCCAACCCCCATGAGTCAACATCCTGCCCTGGTCCCCTCCCTCTCCTGGACTTGTGTTATTCCCTACTTTTGCACTCATTGGACTACACTAATTTACTTGTAGAACTTTTTCTCGGACTTGCCACTGGGCTTGAAGTTCTGTCCTCAGAGATCTGCGATCTACAGAATGTGATGACTACTTTCTAGCACCATGATTGGCATGTAGACAGACAGTAAATGATTACTAACTGAATGATGGAGTTATACATGAACGGAATTGTATGCCTATACCTACTTACTATTCCAGCGTGTTGCTTTACCCCTAAAAATTCATGTATTTATCCCTGAGATATGTGGAGACTTGTTAATTTATAACAGTGAAATTGTTTGCACTAAATTTTCTTGCCTATGAAGAGAACTTCCTATTCAATGGAAATTAGTGATAAACTAAAAGTCAAACTAACATTTGAAGTTAATTATAAAATTAAATACTATTATATGTAGTAACAATATTTGTAAACGCCATGGAGTCAACATAAACATCAACTTGTTATGTTATTAATTAGGCTTCTACATGTCTTTCTAGAAAAATAATTAAAGGGTATATCATTCTTGATGTAAAGTTTTAATACACTAAAATTAGATTTCAGAAACAACATATCTAATTTAACCTTCATAATTCCTTACTTTAATTTGAATTGAAGTGTACCATTTGCTGTTGGTCACTGCTCTCTGAAGTGTTGTTTCCTCATGCTGTATTTCAGAACTCAGGCTTCTTTTGGTCAGTAAACAGTAAACACTCAGTAATTTATTCATCAATTCTTAGTAATGGTCAGAGACTGGGAATAAAGCTGCTCTTCCACCCTGACACATACAAAACGCATGGTTCAAATGAATATTAACTGTTTTTTTTCCAATTCCTAAGCCAGCTCTCTCTTCATTTCACACCTTTCTAATCACAGAATTCTATAATGTGAACAGATCTTCAGTTTTATGAAAGCAAACTGCAGGACCTAGAGAGATTGTCTTACTCTCTGGGAGCTATGCAGGAGGATAGTGAGAAGGCTGGCACTGGTCCTCAGGACTCTTAACTAGGATGGGGGTGCAATACCGTTACACCTCTCTGAAGACCAGTCTCGTTCTCCTTCCCTGTGAGAACTGGTCCCTTTGCAACTTGGGGCTGTCACCTTGCGCGGTGCATTACTGGGAACACTGCTCATAGGCTGCCTCATTTACTTCTGTGTTACTGTGACAAAACACTTGGAAAAACAATTTAAACAGAAGAAGGAATTTTTTTTTTTTTTTTTTTTTTGCCTCATGGTGTTTGAGGGCTCTGATGAACATTGTGGTAAGGAAGGTAAAGCGAAGAAGAGCAAGCCCTGTCCTGGCAGGTCCTCATGTAGTGGCTGGCCCAGGACCAGAGTGAGGGGATCAGGTCCTCATGTAGTGGCTGGCCCAGGACCAGAGTGAGGGGATCAGGTCCTCATGTAGTGGCTGGCCCAGGACCAGAGTGAGGGGATGAATGCTGGCTTTTGGTGCTTTCGCTTTGGCAGAATATCGTGCGGAGGCTGCATCGTATGAGACTTACTTGGCTGATTTTAGGGCTTTGATCTTTGTCCTACAATCCACATGCCATTTTTATTCTGTTTTCTTTTGTAGGTAAACCCATTCCTAATTGATTTTCCTGGGGAGCCTGGTTTGTTCCTGCTCTGGATCGCTTGCTGTTTCTAGAGCATCCCATTGACTCAGATTCTCTGTACAGTGTTTGTGGCGGGACACGTGGTTTCCTTATGACTTTCCCTGCTCCATACTTTACTTTTCTTTCTTTTCTTGCAGGGTTTGTTTCCATCACCACCCTCACTGTGCTGGCCTATGAACGTTATATCCGTGTAGTACATGCCAGAGTGATCAATTTTTCCTGGGCCTGGAGGGCCATCACCTATATTTGGCTGTACTCCTTGGCATGGGCAGGAGCGCCTCTCCTGGGCTGGAACAGGTACATCCTAGATGTGCATGGACTGGGCTGTACTGTGGACTGGAAATCCAAGGATGCCAACGACTCCTCCTTCGTGCTCTTCCTGTTTCTTGGCTGCCTGGTGGTGCCCATGGGCATCATAGCCCATTGCTATGGTCATATTCTGTATTCTGCTCGAATGGTGAGTTGAAGGCTGCAGACGTCCCTCTCCAAACCATGCCCACAGCCATCATTAGATGTGAAGACAATCACACTCTTCCTAGCTGATCAGTTAGTTACCGAGAGATGAAAGACTACATGTCTGGTAGAACTTTGCACTGTGAGTCACTTCCTAAGGAGATCGGTAAGGGGTGACATTTTATTTCTGTACACCAACACGTAAAGCCAAAAGAAACAAGGAAAAGGCAGATAGACAATACCAACCCATACCCTACAGCACTCCCAAAAGTTAAGAATTCTGAGAGGAAAAATTACAATTTCCATAATTAGATTCATTCCAAGATCAAATGAACCCACTCACCCAGTCGGGTAGAGGTGAAAAGGTTTGGAACCCACACTGAGCAGGTTTCACGTGGGAACCAGCCAGGAAGAGGAGGCAGTGACTGACACAGGGAGCACGCACAGCCACACTGAAATGCTAAGTCCAGCCCCGCCAGCCACATGCCATTTCTCAGCTGCTGAGTGTCTGTTAGGGATGTGTGTGTGTGTGTGTGCATATATTTATATATGTATATGTAGGACTGATCAGTGACTATTTTTGGAATGACTTACAAGCAGAGTAGATGTAAGGGAAGGGGTGAAGATAAGGGAAGTGACTGAAAAAGAGATTTGACCTTAGCCTGTGTTATCTTAGTAGAGAACTCCATGCAAACAATTGGCCTGCATTTCAAGCTGCAGGCTTCTCTCTGCAGAATGCTCAGCATGGCATGAGTCTGTCACCTGGCTGGAGTATTTATGAATCACTGCTGTGGACAGAACAGTATTCTCAATCATGAAGAAATTGTTTCCATTTAACCACAAGCCTTTCGGGTTGTCTTTTAGGGACTTGAAAAATCTAGATAAAAATAATTTATTTTATCTTTATTAAGTAAGTTACAAAAGCATTAAAAAAACATTCAAGGGAGTTTGTGAGGTAGTTCTATGGGTAAAACAATTACTGTTCAAATCTGAGTATCTGAGTTCGAATCCCCAGAATCTATGTAAAGCCAGGTATAGTGCAGTAATTTGTATCTGTAATACTAGCAATTCTATAGCAAGATGAGAGGCAGAGGTAGGAGAATCTCTAGAAACTCGAAGGCTAGCTGTGAGACCCAGTCTCATCTCAGACAAGGTGTAGGTGGGGACCTACACTGGAAGTTGTCCTCTGTTCTCCACACATGTGCTGTGGGATGCATGTACCTTCCCTGTACCTCTCCATGTCCCTCTCATGCCTCACACACCATAAAAGCTTCTAAGGAGCTATTTAGCTCAGCCACAGTAGGTTTTAGTTGAAGGAACTGAAGCCAAGAGAGGAAAAGGCTAGGTCCAGCTACAAGATTTAGGCCAGATGTCAGCTTCCTGTGGTCCTGTACATTTCTCTTTCTATGAAGGCAGGACAAATAATGGTTGCTGCTTGTCTGTTTAAAAAGAGGGATTATTTTCAGTCCTGTCCTTTCTTCGCTTCCTGCAGCTTCGCTGTGTTGAAGATCTTCAGACAATTCAGGTCATCAAGATTTTAAGATATGAAAAGAAAGTGGCCAAAATGTGCTTTTTGATGGTCTTTGTCTTTCTCACCTGCTGGATGCCTTATATTGTGACCTGCTTCTTGGTAGTTAATGGCTACGGACATATGGTCACCCCAACAGTGTCTATTGTTTCTTATCTCTTTGCTAAATCGAGCACTGTATACAATCCAGTTATCTATATCTTCATGATCAGAAAGGTAAGCTCTAGAATTAAGGACTTGTTTTCACCTTGGGGAACAAGTAGATTTTATGTGATTTGACAACTTAGATAGTGTCAAGGATTAAAACAAAACAATGACTCTAAAGAAACAAGAACCTCAAGTCAGAAATTTTGCATAAGAGTGCTGGAGAGATGGCTCAGAGGGTAAGGGTGCTTGTTACTCTTCTAGCAGACTAGAGTTTGAGGCCCCCGCACCACTGTCAGGTGGTTCACAACTGCCTATAACTCTGGCTCAGGAGATCCAGTGCCTTCTTCTGGCCTCTGCAGGTATCCACACAAATGTGTTCACACACACACACACACACACACACTATATATATATATTATATATAGTTTTTAAGAAATAAAAAGGCAAAGATTCAAATAGAAATATAGAATATTTTTAAGAAAAAAATATATTTTTAAAATGTGCATTCTGATTCATAACATCTGGGTTCCTGATAGTCTGCATTCTAGCAACCCTACAATGGTCCTGATGATTCCAGTTCCCAGTAACACACTTTAAGCAATAATTCTAAAAAAATACATTGAATTGACAAAACCAAGTAAGACCATGGTTCTTTTTCTAAGGAGCTGAATGTGAAGAGACATGTTCTGGCTTACATACTTAACTCTTACAGCAATGTGTGTTGCGCTCTGAGCTTGACTTGTAAAATAGTGGTGAACACATAATCAAATGTGTATATTAATGTAAGCTAAATGTGACCATCTTACAGTTGGTGGGGATACTAATGAACACAGAAATCAATTTTTCTCTTTATTGATGTTTCCTGAACTGGGAAATCCCGTGCATTAAGCTTTCATTTTGTTTTAGACTAAACGTTAGCAAGTAAACTTTGCATTTATATGCTCTGTTGGTGGTGGCAGACTCAATGCTTAGCAAAGAGCTCCAAAATTTCAGCACATTGACAAAGAAGCAGCATTTACTATGAGACCAGAGACTGCAGGTAGTGCATTTGCTGGTGACAGGGTCTTTCCTGAGGGTAAATGTCTCCTGCACATCATGATGCTCTTGTAATTGAACCTTAACCACCCAGGCTCTTGTAGAAGGGAAAGAGCATAGGAAACCTGAGAAGGTCTCAAGGGCTGCACACTGGCCAGCCAGCCTAGCCTGAAGGCAAGCCTCAGGTTCTTGTTTCAACAGACAGGGTACGTGACACCTGAGACTGGCCTCTACATGCATAGATGGACCCACACAAATAAACACACACACACACACACACACACACAGAAAGAGAGAGAGATTAAAGTCTCAACTAGTCTTGAATTTTACTTCAGACTAAGGACGAGGTATTTGTTTAATAATTGGCTTCATTGCTCCGTTTTTCCGCAGTTTCGCAGGTCCCTTCTGCAGCTCCTGTGCTTCCGACCGCTGAGATGCCAGCAGCCTGCTAAAAACCAACCAGCCGCTGAGAGGGAAATTCAGATCAGGCCCATCGTGATGTCACAGAAAGATGGGGACAGGCCAAAGAAGAAAGTGACCTTTAACTCCTCGTCCATCATTTTCATCATCACCAGCGACGAGTCCCTGTCAGCCGATGGCAGCGACAGAACCAATGTACCCAAGGTCGATGTAATCCAAGTTCGTCCTTTATAAGAACGGAAGGTGGAGTCTTGTGTCAGCTGCCACACAACATCTACTGTAAGGATTGTCCCCATTTGATATAATAGCAACAGAACCTCTGTAACCCTGCAGGATATCCAAATTCCCCACATGTTGTCTGTCTTCAAGAAGCAACTGAGAAAGACAAATTATTTTAATTCAATGGGTGCTTTATAACACGAGAAACTCCTGGTGGCACAAGATGAGCATCCAGCACCATCACCTACCATGCCAGGATTTAATATTTGACAGTATTTGCCAAAGCACATAATGTATTTTGTTTCTCAACTATATTTCACTATAAAAATAACTGTCTCATACACATGTGTACAACACCCAGGACTTTTGGAGTGCGTCACAGTGTTGGGTCTTATTTTGTGTCATGTTGTGTAGTTGACTAATTCAGTATATTAAGGAGGTAATAAATCAATCCCTACTTTTATCTGAAAACCAAAGGCTGATGTCATGTGTGTAGTGTGACTGCCAGGGACCCCGATCAAGAAGGCAGGTCTAGAAGATTCTGTAGGAAGAACTGTAGGAAAGCAAAGGGACTTCATGCTGGCCATCTGGATGCTTGATGGTCCACAGTGGAGAACGTGCATGGGAAACGGGGTGCTGAGGATAGACTGATACCCTCATCTATTCATTTCAGAAATCAGTGTGACAAATTTTCCTGTCCTTTTAACAACTTCCCAGTATTCTGTCAAAAGTTCTGCACCAGAGGAGTTCCCAGTAAACAAAGTCACATTCAGAGAGGGATGAAAATAAATGTTCCAGTGTGTTAATACCATGCATTATTACTTAAATGTTATTACATTTATTTATTTATTGTATATGTGTGGGCATGCACACGTTCATGTCCCACTGTGCACGTGGAAATCAGAGGACAACTTATGCCGTTCTTTCCTTCTGCCACACCACGTGGGTCCCAGGGACCAAACTCAAGTCATCGGGTTTGGCAGCAAATGCCTTTTCTCACTGAGCCAGCTCCATATAATGTATTATTTAATTTCCATTGCTTATCAGTAGGTTCCCTGGACAACAGATGGGCCATGTAAGTGAAGGGGATGTCTTCCCATGTGCCTGTCATTGTTCATACTTGAAGGAGAACAGAATACACTACCTCCAAATGTGCTCCATTTTGTAGGATTACCCTGAGTGGGAAGTCACTGAGAAGAAACAGTAGAAGAAAAGCCTCCCTCCCACTTGCCAAGGTGACCTCCCAAGAGGTTGCTACCCCAGAGATTTCAACCCTTTCCCTTTGTCTTGGCATGTCTCTCAAACTTTACTTCTTGTTGAAGATGATGTAAGTCAGGGCTTTCTAAACCAGCTCATTGTCTTTTTAAATATTTTTTTAAGATGTACTAGATTTTTATTTAAGCTGTTTCCTTATTACATTGTGTATTACACAGATCCCCCTTTTAAATATTCTTTTGTTTTTAAACTTAAAATAAAATTGCATCATTTCCCTCTTCCCTTTTTTTTCCTCTAACCCCTCCCACATACCCCCTTGCTTTTTCTAGAAATTATAGCCTTTAAAGATTTTTAATTATGTTGGGAGGTAGTCTATGTATGGTTATGTGCACATGGCATGTACAGCAGCCCAAGGAAGTAAGAGGCATTGGATCTGCTGGAGCTGGAGTTATGGGTAGTCGTGAGCTGCCTGACATGGGTGCTGGGAACTGAACTAGGATCCCCGTCAAGAGCAGGGCACGTGCACACTTAACAGCTGAGCCATCTCTCCAGCCCCTAAGCCAGCTCATTTTCTGAATGTCTCCCATGGGCATACAGAATATACATGCTCCTAAACTTCAGTTTGTTTCCCTTTGTCAATCTTCCTGTTATATTAGCTACAGCCAATGAACTTAAGTAAAAGGAACAATTACATTGTTTATTTTTGCAATGCTATGGAATCTAACCCAGGATTCTGTGCATGCCACATAAGCACTCTACCAACCGAGCTATATCCTCTTACCAAGAAAACATTTTTTTTTCCTTTCCTACACACCAAATATAGGTTGTTAGGACTCAAGGGTGTCCTTGACAATGTGGAAAATGCCAAATTGTTTTACCTTTATTACCTCAGTTTTTATTGCCTAGATAACTAGTATCATAGCTTTCGAAATTAACAATGAAAAGAATTTCTAAGTGTCCCAGTCAGCCTACTGAAGAAAGAACCAGAGGAAATGTCTCTACGCGGCCCTTTGATGAGGAGGTTTACTGCTGCTCTGTCAATGTGATGGTCAGAGTTGCTTGTGTGTGTGAAGGAAAATAAACAATGTCTCCATGCTTCTGCAAAACACCCTCCCATCCTCTCCACCCTTGTGTGTATTTATTACGAATAACAACCCTTATTTTTCACTTAGGATGCATTAATAGCCCTTCTCTTCTCTTCAAATGGTAATAATTCTGGTGTTTGGGGATTGGGAGATAAAACAGGTTCACCCTGGAACTCTTTGGAACGCCCTGACTCTCATTCCCATCTTTGCTTTTAGCAAGTGGCTATGAACCTATGGTCAGGCAAGCTCCATCTACTGCTACGAAGAGGAAGTAGCAAGCTGTGGTTTTCAGCCCTGAGTGTTGTTGATCCAATACTGTCCTTTATAGGAAAAAAAAAACCAAAAATGTTTTTGAGAAGTGAAACAAATTTAAAATGACCCATCCCAAGCATGCAAAGTAATGGAAACACTGCACAAACAGCATTCTCCCCTCGCTCAGCTGACAAATACACAGTAACTCTACACTGAACTTAATTATGTGATGACAATTAGTTTCTGGTAGTGAATTAAATATGGCAATGGAATATGCTTTTCGTCCTTGATTTTTGAAGAGAATTGAAACATTTGCTACCCAGAACCTTGATGCTAATGGTTAGTGAAATGGGAAATTTGTCCTATTGATGCCATGGAACTTGCAGAGAAATGTCTATGCTCCTATTCCAGCAGCCAGTGGTTCCAGTCCAGGCCTGTCTTCTCAAGAATTCCAGAGGTCTCGGAGACAGTTGGCATAGGAGTAGGTAGGTACTTCCAATGGCTATCAGGGATCCAAGGACAAAGAGTCCTTTGTTTACCACCTGCAAGTACAGCAACAATCCAAAACCATTCATCCAGAGGTTGAATCTTGAAAGAAATTTTGTTCCTACATCACAGACAAGCCCACAATTCTCTTCTTACACTGAAGACAAGTGTGCGGCTCTCTCTTGTTTTTAACTTGAAGCAGTGGCTCGGTTGCTTGACCTCTGCTCTGTCCCTGCCCTATTCCAAGTGCACTCTGCCTCCTGCTGGATCTCCTCCTTTGGATGCTTATATCTTTGAGGTCAGAAACCCTATTTTATTTGGTGTGTATGTGTGTGGTGTGTGCACACATGGGGCATACCCTTGCCAGTGTGTACATATGTAGAGACCAGGAGTCAATGTCAGGTGGCTTCCCCCTTCTTTTTCCACCTTATTGTTTTGAGACAGAGCCTCTCACTGAACTTCAAGCTCACTGTTTTGCCTGGCAAGCCCCTGGAACTCCATCACTACACTGTACTAGGTTTTCTAAGTGACACAATTCTGTCTAATGTTACAAGTTAAGTCCACAAAGATACCACATAATACAAAAGTCAAGAATGGAAAACATTGCTGATACAAAGTAAAATGCTAAGAAATATCAGCCTCAGTTTTTTTCTTCAATTTCTCTTTGGGTTTTTTTTTTTTTTTTCCCATGGAGAGTGTGTACTCGGTACTCTGTAGACTTGGGACAGATTTTATTTGGAAGGCACACATAATTTCTCTGTCCTGTCATGCTGTATTTTCCTGAAATAAATATCACCATGAAACTATATGACACTTCAACACATCATATTTTTCAATAGTGTAATTTCTTCTAACCTTTTTTTGCCAATGCCAGCGCAGCACTGCCTCGTGGTATCTTATTCTGGTGAAGGCGATCTGCAGGGAGATTTAAAAAGCATCTGGTGTGTTCTTTAATAGCTAAACAGAGGTCTCAAGTAAGGGAAAGTCTTTAACATAGTCCTTACCATGGTATAGAGAGGGATGAAGGTAGATGGCATAACAGCATGAAGAAACTTATCCAGGAGCCTTTGGAAGAGGAACCACCTAGAGTTAACATGGGCTCGCATCTGCAATGACAGAAGTCTTAAAGAGAATACCTGCAATGAAGCAGCTGTTTCCTGACAACAGCTTGCTGCTATTCTTCATTCACAGTTGTCACAATAAAGGATGCCCACAGAAGAGTCAAATAAAATCCCATTTCTGTATAGGTTATTCCCACGCTCTCTTAAGAAATTCAGTAGTCCAAGACATTGCCTTAAAAAGATACAAAATCTAGTCTGGTTTTTCTCAGAAGACAATTTCAATATAAAAAAACTCTGTTGCAGCAAAAGGTTTATTGAACCAGAATTTCTAGTGACCTGTGCATTGAAAGATTGATCAATTTCTGTTGCGTGCTACTTAATGGGCAACATTGTTTATGGCAACAAGGATTACTTACAGCCTCCTCTGTCCTGGTTTATATTACTTCTTAGAACAGAAGGTGTGGCCAACTGGCTTTTGTCGTGTGTGGGTGCATACATAGGTATGCACACTCCTTTATGAACATGCATGCAGAGAGACTAGAAAGGTGTCCTCCCTATTCTAGCAAGGCAGAGTCTCCCATTGAACGTGGAGCTATGCTGACAGCAAGCAAGGCCCCCATCACTCTGCAGCTCCAAGTGCATGGACACCAAGCTATTCACATGCGACCTGGGGATTGGAAAACAGGTCCTGCTTGAGGAGGAAGTGTCCTCAACAAGAGTCATCTCTTAGATAAACAATGTTTTTCAGCGTCTTCTAGGATTCCATCATATATGATAAACACTGTGCACGAGTTGAAGCCCATATTATTTCTCTCTGTCTTCAGGAGAAATGGAAATGGTCACTGTTCTCCTTGTTTATTGCATAAATGTTTTCATTTTTAAAACAAAAAATAACAATCTTTTTTTTTGAGACAGGGTTTCTCTGTGTAACAGCTCTGGCTGTCCTGGACTAATTTTTGTGGACCAGGCTGGCCTCAAATTCACAGAGATCCACCTGCCTCTGCCTCCCAAGTGCTGGGATTAAAGGTGTGCGCCACCACGCCTGGCTAATAACAATCATTTAATCATGAAGTCTTCACGTGACTGGCTTAAAATGGAATGAATGTATAAGTCTTAAATGTACTCAGCTTTCTGATCAAGAATTTCTTTGGTATTATACACTGTTTCTATTCAGTGATGTTTTAAAGACTCTATATCCTGTTAAGAAAAAGTCATTCAATATTTCTAAGAGTCCACAATTTTTTAAGGTTTCTCAAATTCATATTTCTGGATAATAGAGAATGGCTAACTTCTAAATGTCTGAAATTTGGACCTGTGAAATTTTAGATATTTTGTCATCTTTGCTATCTTCTAAGTATTACTGAAATTCAGAGAGAAATTATCAGTAAGGGTCTTTGTCATTGGCTTTATAGTAACACTCCACTGATATTTAAAGAATGTTGTGTGTGTGTGTGTGTGTGTGTGTGTGTTTGTGTGCATGTACATCCACATGAGTCCACTGTGTGTGTACATGTGTGCTCTTGTTCACACACATTCTTATGCAGCATATAGGAGACAGGGCTAGAATAAAGGAAAATAAAAAGACTACAAGTCTATTGGGGAACCACCTCATGGAGTGGAGTCAAACTTTGCTCACCTCTATGTAATTGTACATAGACAGGTCTGAAATTGCATGGTCATCAGGAATCCTAATTCTTGAGAATTCAGGAAGACACATACCTAGAAGCCAAAATTAAATAAAATATATATGTATTTAAAACAATCTACCAAAAAATGTGCTGGAGAGATGGCTCAATGGTTAAGAGCTTTGGCTGCTCTTCCAGAGGACATGAGTTCAGTTACTAGCACCCACCTTGGGTGGCTCACATCCACCTGTAACTGCAGCACAGAAGATCTACTGCCATCTTCTGGCTTCTGAGGGCATCTGTGCACATGTGGTATGCAGTCACACACAGGCACGCATACAGATAAATAAATCTTTTTAAAAAGCAAAACAAAATAAAATCTTAAAAAAAAACTTGTCTCTAACTATGTCAAACTAGACAGTGTTCCCACTAGTAACATTCTAATCTTGTAAAAACTATTGATTACCACAACAATCTATAATTACTGAGCAATGTCCACAGAGTATTTCCATTGTGATAAAATAAGGCTTACAATAAAACTAATATTAGACTATTGGTTGTTAAAATTGTCATTTCCCTTATTCCACAAACGAAAAATAATTCTGTGATGGTTAGTCTATATTGAGAACTTGATTGTATTTAGAATTACCATGGAAACACTTCTCTGGGTGTATATCTATAGGGATGATTCCAGAGCGGTAGAACTGAAGAGGAAAGACCCACCCCTAATGTAGGCAGTATTACCCAGTAATAGAATAAATGAAAAGGAGGATGTGGACCAAGCATCAGCAGTTCTCTTTGCGTCCTATGGACGCAATGTGACTCGTGCTTCTGCCACCATGCCATCCTGAACTATGACCCCTTGAACAGGAAACAAAACAAACCTTTTCTTCTTCAAGTTGCTTCTCTAGCTACAGAAACAAGTAGCTATGCATGTTCATATAGCAAACTTAAATGATGCTCAGCCCTACTTTATTACTCTTTTTCATGCTTCTTTTGGGGCGTAAGTGTTTCTGGGGTTATGCTGTGGAGGCTGTAGGCAAAGGTGGAGCATGGAGATTGGAAGGGAGAGAAAGTCGCAGAGATCCACTATGATCTGCTGCTCTGAACTTTTGTCTGTGAGTGGATCACTGCAGTGTCCTGGGTCCTAGTTACCCTCAGAGGCCTATATATGACACTCTTGCTCTCCAGGTAAGGGCTACCTTGAGTGCTGAGGCCTGCCAAGAAGACCTTGGGTCACTGGAGGCATGCTCTTGGAGGAGACTGTGGGTCACAGGTTTCCCCCACCTCTCTCTCTCTCTCTCTCTCTCTCTCTCTCTCTCTCTCTCACTTCCAGACTTGGAGGTGAGTGACATTTCTTTGCCTCTGGCTCCCTGCCATGATGCTGCCTCTCCACACACCTAGAGTGAGGAGGCCACGTGATCACAGACTAGAACTTCTGAAACTGAGAGCCACAGTAAACCTTTTCTCTTTCTAATTTGATTATCCCAGATACTGTTATTGTAATGCAAAGGTGACTAGCACTGACCACAAATCGTAGGTTTCCCTCTCTGGATGCTCACTGTCTGGGATGGGCAATGACCATGGCAGAGATGTTATGTGAGTGCCAGGATCATAAACGAGTCCACAATTAATCATCTGAGCTAGTCCATGTCCCACTGAGAAAGAATACTTACTAAGATTATTGTTGAATTTGTCCATTAACTCATCAAAGACCAAGCAGTCTTCAAAGCCCTGAAACCAGAAAAATGGGCCAAAATGCAGCAGAAATAATGAAGCACTCCATAGCAATTATGAACAGAACTAGTATTGGCAGGTGTGATGTACAGACTGAGGATCCTTGGTACATAACAGGTAGGTTCTCATGTGATGTCTAATCATGATACAATGACTAGCAGCTGGACCCTGATGCTGTCTTTGCCCCACTAATATCTGTAATAATCAT
The DNA here is from genome assembly GCA_907164525.1 of Lophiomys imhausi. Lineage (NCBI taxonomy): Eukaryota > Metazoa > Chordata > Mammalia > Rodentia > Muridae > Lophiomys > Lophiomys imhausi. The sequence continues at coordinate 890,188 of CAJQZJ010000077.1, forward strand.
AATGATTTGAAAATCCCCCCCAATCAAATACATCTGTAATTTTGATGGATCCCAATGCTTCTTTAAGACTAACAATTACATGCCTCCTATGAGTTGGTTGTAAACTATTTAAGTCTTAATGATTTGTGTTTAGAATGAGTTAATGCCTTGCATTTGAAGTAATTAAATGTATTTTTCAATGAATGTCTGCAGATTCTTTATGATATAATATAGGAACTTTTACATAAGTGATCATGTGTAAGGCCAAGACAACAGTTATAAATTCTTACTTAAAATAATTCATTTTCTCTCTGCAAGTATTGGAGTAGACACTAGTAAAAATTTAACATTACAGGTGAGAAGGTAGGGATCAGGTAAGTTATACAAAACACATTATGTAGTGAATCCCTGAAGCACAAGATTTGAACTACTGCCAGAACCTGCACATTTATGCACAATGCTATAACTGATGTTTATTTATGTTCTATGAACCAAAATGCTTGCAAGTGCAAGTCACAAGCTACTTTTACTTGGAATATTGTTCTATTATCAAGGCAATATATAACTAGTGATTGCTAAACTATTATCACATGTACATGTATATACATGCAAGAAGTTAATGAGATTCTTTGATATTAAGATTTAGCATAGGAGCACTATATTTGAAGTTTTCTTTCTAACCAGAACAGCAAGATTTCCATGAATATAGCAGTAGTCAAAGTCAAACCTGTTTTGTAGTTTTATTTAGACCTGCCAATCATATTAGGTGAGTTTCCACATTCAGGCTTTTAGATACAGTCAGTCCTCAAGGAAACAGGATGCCACATCAGCTGTGATTTTTCTGTGTACTGAGTTATTGTATCAAATTATCTGGATCCCCAGTAAAGTTGAAACCAGTCTGACTGAGCAGCAAGAGTGACCAGTGAAATGGGGCTGCGTGAGGATGGTTTGGACAGAGCTTCTGCTTAGGATTTGCTCCTGGAGACAGACCTCGGAGTGCTCTAGCAACTTTCCTACAGGAAAAGGGCTCACCGCATTCATTCCTTGTCCAAAAAATGGGACGATGGCATGAGCTGCATCTCCCATCAGCACACAGTGTGACTTCAGGTGGAAGGGGGAGCACTTTACTGATATCATGGGCTGGGCAGGCAACAGAAAGAAGTCTCTCGTGAGGGCCTGCCTTTCGAAGAAAATAAGCAGAATATGAAAAGGTTACTTTGATGCCGAGAGTTCTTCCAGACTTAGTGGCTTTATTGCTGTGATATTTTGCCAAAAAAAAAATTACACAAGAATGCCAAAAGTAAAACAGAAAATGAAGGAAGGAGATGAAATTCAAGGATAAAAGTGCTTGACTAACATATGCTTGGTTGAATCTCCAGAACCCGGGGGTTGGGGAGGGGTAAAAAAAAAAGGGAAATTGAAGTTTCTCTTAAGGCTTAAATTCTACTATTCTGGGGCTGAAAAGATGCCTAATTTGGTTAAGATTGGCCATGCAAGCATGAAGACTTGAGTTCAGAGCCTCGATTCCCATGCAAAAAGCCAAGTATGTTGAGACACAGGGTGTGGCTGTGGTGTGTGTCTATAATCCCAGCACTGGGTAGAGGTAGAGACTGGAGGATCTCTGGAGCTGACTGACCAGCATTCCACTGCCTGCATTTGGGCATTTGTTCACTGTGCTACAATCTGTGTTCCCACATATTCCTATGAATCAAAATGTTTGTCAATGTTTTGTAGAAAAAAGTCACAAGCTACTTTTACTTGAAATATATTTCAATCACCAAAACAATATTTAACTAGTGATTGGATAGACTGCCTATCCAGCAAGCCCCAGGTGTTTGCCTTGCTGGTAAGCCTGTCTAGACAATAGACAAGCTTCAGTTTCAGTGAGAGACGCGGTCTCCAAAAATATGGTGGAGAGAAACTGAAGAAGACACCCAACACTAGCCTGTGACCTTCAGAAACATGCATATATGTGTGGGCACATGTATATTTGGACTGCCTCCACATATACACAAACTTGTACACATACAACACAAACATGTATACACACACAATTCCACTATTCTAGTTACCATTGTTTGTGGTAATGTTAATCACATACAAAAGGATAAGTCTGGCAGCATTTGAATAATTTGAAATATTTCTGTATATCATGTCATAAAGGTATTGTTATGTGCATGACCCATAACACTTGCAAGTGTATTATTATGTTAGACTGTTTTCAAACACACTAATGTGTTTTTAGACTCTTAAATATTGAAAAAATGTTATAGTGTTATGTGTATTTTACTAGACCACAGCAAGTAGATTCTAAGTTAATATAAATCTTTTGCATCAGGAAATGGATAAGTTATCGAAACCCATCTGGGGAGGCTGGAATAAGTTGTCTGATAGGTGCATGATTTCAGCTGGCCTGGAGTTGAGCATGATGAAAAGAAAGAAACACAAAGAAACCTCTGAAGTTGGCAAAGAATCCACAGAGGTTTTATAGAAATGGTAAATACAGAAGCACTGCATATCCTCAGGAGTCTGGGGCGATCAAGACGACTCAGCAGGTGAAGGTGCTGCTGCCAAGCCTGATAATCTGAGTTTAAGTCCCCAAGTCCCACACGATTAAAAGCAAGAACTGACTCCTACAAGTTGCCCTCTGACTTTCACATGCATGTCACAGTGGCTCCTTTCCAACAAATAAACAAATACATAAACACAATTTTGTTAAAATGGCCACAGAACAATTTAAAAACTACATAAGAGCTAAATTTGGTGTGCAGACAGGTTCTCTTTAAAAGTGGAGAGTTGTGGATCAATATAGACCAGGGACTGGTGACACCTGGCAGTTTGTAAGCCCTGCTATGGGCTAGGGTCACTCTTTCCCTTTTACACAGTTAGCTGTGGATGTCCTAAGGCCACTATCAGGAAGGCACCTTGGTAACCATCTCAAAGGTCCAAGCTGGGAAGTAAGAGATAGAAGTGAGATTGAAATATTACTGTAAACCAGGCCTAGTGGCACATGACTTGTGTTCTCAGCATCAAAGGCCGAGGAAGAAGGATTATTATGGGTTCCAAGCCAGGTTGGGCTATTCAGAAACAAAAACTCCTGCTCCTCTTTAGCCTGTTTGCCACGAGCCCCAAATTCCATGTGAAACCTGAGTCCTTAGTGTGATGGTAGTTGCAGCCAGGAATTTGGGAGGTGATTCATTTGTGAGCCTGGAGCTCAAATCAAAAGGTACCTAAGGAGACTCATGTCTCTTCAGTCATGGGAGTCCTTACAGGCAGAAGACAGTTCCTGGAACCAGGAAGAACCAGGAAGAAGCTCTCACCAGACATGAATCTACTGGTGCCTTGATCTTGAATATCTCAGTCTCCAGAACTGGGAAAACTGGTTTTGGCACTTCTAAGTTATCCAGGGTATGGTAGCCTAGGTAGATAACACTCTTTTTGCAACATTGTTCTGAACATTGGAGTAGAAAGTGAGTGGGGTGTTTGTCCTGTTTGGAGAGGGGAATGTGGAATCGTTGGAGGAGTCAAAGTCCTTAAATGAGACATGCAACAAAGTCCCAGTGGAGGGTGATGCTGACATGGGCCAGAATTATAAACCAGCTAGATAGCTAATTACTCAGCTGTGGGTAGGGCAGAACTTAATCTGTGTGGGCCCTGAGGTGAACAATGTATAGGATGATCTCACTTAGCCCTACAACAACCTGCCTAAGTAGGTAGGATCATTTGATGGCATTTCAACATGAGGATCCCTGAGCATAGGAAAACACACAGCTAGGAAGGGAACAGGCCTAAGACCTGCATCTGCAGTGTCACACACATATCTGTTTCTCTCAAAAATAAAATGTCTTAACTAATCTTGTGGCACACCACGTCCAGGCAGCTTGGTAAGGAAAGCTTAGGGATGCTGGTTTTCAAGATAAACTGGGCATAATTTTCAGAGGAAAGTATGAGTGGGCTCCATTCAGAACAGAGAACCCACTTAGACCTTTTGCTTTCATGCTGGTTTCCAGCCAGTGCACTTTAAAAATAATTTTAAAGAAACATTGAAACAAGTGGAAACAGTTTTGTTTGAATTTAAAGTAGCTCAAACCAAAGAAATGAAAGGAACAGTTTCACATTGAGACTTACTCTCCCATCAAAGGGATGGCATCTGGAAAGTTCTTCTGGAAGAAGTCTAGCACATCATTACTCGTTGGAAGTTTTTCAAACTCTTCAAAGGACATGAACAAGGTGCACGTAAAAGATTTGTCCTGAGAAGGAGGGGAGAAGGGTGAGAAAGAAAGGACACTCGTGATGCTGGCACTGAGGGAGGACCCCTGAACCACATGACCCTCACTTGATCTTCTGGGGGAGAACTTCTAAGTCAACTTTGTCCCCCTTTCCCTGAGGAGAGCTCTGCCATATCTCAGAGGGGCTCCTTACTTCCTGGGTCACTGGGAGAATTGCTACCCTGTAACCTTCCATGGTCACCAAGCAAATGCTGCAGTCCTTATATTGCTTATAGATTGGTCCTTTTCCCTCTTCTTTTTTCTTCCTCTTAAGACAGTATTGACCCTGTGATAGGCAACAAGATGAGGAAAAAGACTTCCCGAGAACACACAGCAAGCTGGGTGTATAAAGAAAAGAACCCTGGAGACTAATGCTGTGTGTTCTCAAATCACACACACATACACACACACACAAACACATGCACGCATGCACACACACCCTAATGTACCACAGACTTTAAAGACTGGAATTGCTTTCTAAATATCTTTGGCTTTATCAGGGCCATTTGTTCCTAGACTGTCTCTGATGGAGATGCCAGCACTTAAGATTGAACTCTTCATTATTCACATAAGTACAGTCTCCTTCCCAAAGTAAATTATGGACTTGCTTCTGGTGTTTCCTCAGAAGCCCAACACTTCAAAGACAGAATTATTATTAAATAGATGAAATAACGATGAGATCAACTAGCTACCGAAATGTGCAACACAAAAGTAAGTCATAAAGATATTAATTATAGATCCATAAGTAGCCAATAGGAATTCGTGCATTACCACATTCGGAAGGGCGATCATCATAAAGGCATTTCTAGGCCAAATGTGAAGAAAGTTATGTTCCATGGCGTACTGCAGGCAAAGAGAACAGGTTCGATTAGTGACTCATCTGTACCATAGCTTTACACCTGCTTCTACAGCAATCTAGATCAGCCCATACATATGGTGCATCACACGTGTGTTGTTGCATGAAGTAGATGGGTTCCATCCTTTTACATTTAAAATTTTCATAACCATTTGTTTCAAGAGAACATACTATGATAAGATATTCTTTCTCTATCACACTTTCTATATGAATAAATATGCATGTCAATATACATATGTATGCACGTATGTGGTTAGATGTTTGTATATGTGTGTTGGATTGTGCACAATTGTTTTGCCTTTAGCACTTCAATAGTCTGGACAGAGTAAGAACAAAACTGAAGGGGCAGCAGCCGCCTCCCAGCTGCCATTGTCATGAAGTCTCTCAGATCCTTAGAAGGATCTCTATCTGCCTGGCTTTGTTGTTCTTCTGTTGTTTGTTTCTTCTGCTTTCTGTTGTTGTCACCTTTGCCCAAAACCCTGAAGAAAGTCTAAGACAAAGTCACTGTGATGGATGAAGTGCCCAGCTCTGGTTTCAAAGGTTCAAAGTGAAGTGAATAGAATGGACAAGAAAGTATAGACACCATGAAAAACCAAGCTGCTTCTCCTTAGTAATGGAAGAGTAGAAGGCAGCAGGCTTTTTGATGCTGACTGAAAGTATAGGGAATATAACAGGTTGACATGAAAGTGGCTGAAGCAGGGCCTTTTGTAGAAGACCAGAGCACAGAGGAGCTAAGCAGGGAGAGCAGGGCTTTGGCAGAGCTTCCGTAGCTGAGCAAACTGGAGGAGGTGGAGATGCTCCTCGTGCTTGAACGGGAGTGAAACAAATACCCTGCTTGTCCTTCCTGCCATCTTTTTTTTTTTTTTGTATTTGTCTGCCACTCCCTCATCTTTTCAGAACTCTACAAGGAGGAAAATAACAAGAGAAACTAACTTGGTTTCCTGCTGCAACATCAAAGGTCAGAACTTTATCAAAACAGCGAGGAAGACAACATTTAAGTTCTGTCTTCCTCACCAACACAAAAAATGGGTTGTCTGTCATGGCAAGTACAGCATGCTACCCAGAAAACATGGAAGTTCACACATAGTGCATGAGCCTGGAAAACAACCTTTTAAACCTCAGCTTCTTTATTAACAAGCCCCACTCTTGCGAGATACCTGGATGGTACAGCAATGTGAGGGCAGCTTAGCACTGCTTCCCTGTTTCTCCTCTGAAAACATAAGTCCAGATAGCTTTCTGATTGTGCCCAACAGCTCTGAGGCGAGCCTTGGGGTACAGAAGCTGAGGTGGAAAGAGTGTAAGAGCTGAAGAATGGTGAGGAGTGCTGTGAATGGTGTTTCTGGACACGACATGGCGACTGCACTAGTGAATTCACAGCATCTGTGGATACTTGCGCAAGATCCACATGAAATCAAGCCACCTGAAATATCCATAGATTCAGGAGATGATTTTCAGGTGCTGTGCTTTCCTGCCAGGCCTCTGCGTGGGGGTTGGACGGGAAGGGAAACAGAAGGGCAGTGAGGACTGGGGAAGAATATTCTGAGTGCAGAAAGCATGTACAAAAGATCACGTCCTAGGATTGTTTGGGGCCTTGTTAGGACGTCTTTATGTTTGGACCACATTTGCCTCAAGACACTGTTGCTTGAAAAAGAAGTGAGACATTTTAAAAGACTGATAATCACACGTGGCTGAGACATAACTGATCACCTCACAGCTATCTCCCTGGGCACTCCTCTGCTGGAGTCAGAGGTGGCCTAGGCCCTCGACCACCTGGAATCCAGACTTAACAGTTCTTTACCTGTGATGTCAGGACCCTCAAAAAGCAGGCACAGAAAAATTAGTGAAGTGATTTGACAAGGAGGAAGAAACTGGAAGACAATGAGATGTTCAAAATGTCCGTTCGGTTGGGCCCGTACAGTGTACAGAATGTAACACTCCTGTCTTAATTAATTGGATATTTTATAGATGACTGTAGACTGATCTTCATCTAGGAGACATGAAATCAGACCAAACCTTTAGGGTGGGTGTTTTTGATGCAAATTAAGCATTTGATGTTATCTGCTCTCTCTTTGAAGTTAATATCCTTATATTGCCTTTGTTAGTATTTTCTTTTCAATAATAAATTTCTATGTTTGATTATGACAGAGTAAAATAACTTTATTTTTAAACATAAATTTTATATTAAGATAACTTCATGCAAAAATTTCCATAACATTTATTTGTTTCTGGAATAGCACTTTGTTCAACAATGGAACAATATGGGGATGGGAAAACCACAATTTAAATCTCTTTTCAATGATGTATTAATCTACTGCACTAACTCTCCTTAGATGTTCCTATGGGAGAAGAGTTATGCTAAGGGAGAAGACTTACCTCCCCGTTCTTAGGTGGAATTGTCAATTCCATGTACCCATGAGGGATGTACTGCTGACTATAATCAAAGCGAGGCTTCTTCATGAGGTGAGCTCTGACTGTCGAATAGGCTCCATCACATCCTACAATGAGGTCATAAGTGACATCTCTGGGGACCTTGTCAGGTCTGAAAAACAGAATGAACCATGCCCCCATCAAAAAAAAAAATCTAGTGAAAATGGTAACATATTGCTACTCGGGTGTAAAAAGCAAACTCCAGTCGTAACTCAAAAACCCCACTTTTACATATCTAACTGAAAGCCTGACTTTATCCAACTTGAAACAACAGATTTAAGATTAAGATGAAAATGCTTGTCCCAGACATGGTTTTGCTTTTGAAAATGAGAGTGATGTATAACAACCCTGATACTAAAGGTAGGATGCTTTACAGAAGTGTGAGCGCTGAAGGAAGGAAATCTTGAGAAAATGAGAAAGCAGTCCCAGCGTGTAGGGATAAGCTCATCGGTATGTCCCAGGTATGCGCGTGTACTCATAGCACCTGCATGGATGTGGCCAGGATTTGATCGACAAAACAAGCTTGGCTCACATAAAGGATAGCAGTCAAATGGTTCAAAAACAGAACATGCTTGCCCCTTGCTGCCCTCCAGGATTGCTCCCAGAATATCAATATCTGCAGATGCTCAAGTTCCTTATGCAAGGCAGCATAGTGTCTGCATATGTCCTCCGCACACCATCGCAGATGATTCTACTTCCTTCTAGACATGCTATATGAGAGGATGTATCGTTAGGGAGCAAGGGGAAGAGTAAAAGTCTGTGCATGGCCAGCACGGAGGAGTCCTTTTATTTTTGTGTTTTCTTGGAGATGAAAATCTCTGTTTTGGATACTTCAGATCTGAGGTTGGCTGTACCAGTGGTTAAGAAGTCCTGATATAAGGAAGGTTAAGTGTACAATACATAGAAGGCAAAAGGGGAGGAAAGGAGCATTTTGGATATAAAGGCACAAATTTAAATTCCTGATTCTGGGAAAAGGCAGAAAATTATTTCTTCCATTAGAAGGATGATGATTGATGAGTGGCAGTTTCAGGAAAGAGACTCTTCAGTTGGAAGTGGATGAGGGAACACACAGGAAGTGATAGCAGTAGCCCACATGTTCAGGTACAAGAACGAGCTGGGCACCATCATGCCACAAGAAGGAGAATGAGACTGTAAAACCAGGAGAAGAAATGCATGCTGGTGAAAATGTACAGATGTGATGGGCAGAAACAGGGGAGAGCACACCAAAAGGGACGGTGGCTGTGCTGCAATGGTGCCAGGGGAGACAACAATGACGAGCAAGGCGTCTGTGAGTCTGAGATAATGCCATTCTTCTCTGACTGGGAGATCATCCATCAGGACCTCACTGAGACCAAGAATGAGGGAAACCCCTCGGCACACATGTTAATGCTAGAGAGGTGAATTTACAAAAGACCATGAACCTGTGACTGGATGTATGACATTCTGAGAGTGGGACTTTAGAGGACATAGAACTGGCCAAGGACAGGCAGAGAAATCACACCATGAAAGAGGACAGAAGACAAAAGTGCTGGGGAAGGGGGCACACCTGTTCAAAGAGGAAAATGTCTGAATAGAGAATGATCCCTGAACCTTGGAAATTACAGAAAACTGCCAGTTCTGGGTACTCAGCATCAGGGGACTGTTCTCAAACGGAACCTCCTTGGTTTTGTGAAGACTATCTGAGTTTTCACTTCAATAATCATTTATCCCTTCCCAAAGTGCCAAAGAACAAAGTTTACAGGTAGAGTTCTCCACTCCTACCCTTGCCCTCTGAAGCCAAAAGCCCAGTGATTACCCAAGCACGGTGACCACCCCTTCTTCGGGAGTGCATTTCAACAGCTTGTGGCCAAAGTTCACCTTTGCACTGGGGTATGACTCCACCGCTGAGGGACGAAAACAGAATGTAAACAGAACTGAGTTTCAACCGTGGCTTCGCTTAATCCCACAGAAATGCTGGTCATTTTCTGGGCACAGTAGACAGAGATACTACCTAGTTAAATTAACTGATCTGTTTATTTGCAACAGGGTCTTACTGTGCAGCCCAGTCTTGAACTCATGGTATAGCCCAGGCTAGCCTTGAGCTCACAGTCCCCCTGCTTCTACCACCTCAATGCTGGGCTTCCATGTGTGCACCTACTGTACCAGAGAAGATACTTTTTATTACTATGACACGAATTTGTCATAATGGTAATTTGACAACTGTATCGTAGATTCTTTGGTATAATTTTTTAATAATACAGACAAATGAAAAACAACTGTTGTCATGTTAAAAAAAAACAACCAATGGCATTGGACAATCTCCTACAGTCCTGTGATTGTTTATGTTGTTGCAAAGAAACAATTGTCACATATATTATTATTACACTTGATCTTAGCCAAAAGGCTGAGAAGTGATACATATATTATTATTAAAGCTGCCTTTGGGGCTTGATTGTGACTGGAAACATTCAGCCATTATGAATGTTCACTCTGTTATGCATGCCTATCTCTTTCTCCTCTGGGCTTCTCATTCATGGGCTACAAGTTCAACATATGAACACTGAGAAACTGCAGAATAAGTCAACTGTAGTGTGGTGGAGCACATCAATGATCATGTCACTCAGGAGGCTAAGGCAGGAGGATCATGAGTTCAAGGTCAGCTTGAGCTACTTAGTAACACTGAGTCTCAAAAACAAAAAGAAATTAAAAAGAAATAAGAAATTTATTTGTCATATAACTGTAGAAATCAGCGGTTATCAGATACAAATAAGTTATCTTTTTTTTTTTACAGTAAATTTTGTTGGACCAGGTTACATGAAGCCATGTTCATACAATTAGAATATTACACATGTGGCTGGCATTCATGGTCCCATATTGGACAATGGCACCTTAGGAGGTTCACAGGGAAGAACACTATATATGGATCTTGAGCATTACTGAAAGGTTTCAGGTTATGAGAGGCATCCAGGGGTGTGGGGCAATGGGTCCCTAAGCTGCACATTTATTTGACAGTCCAGTAGCTTTCTGTTTCTGAGTGGTCCTCTCTAGTCACTCAGAGAACAAAGTGAGAGCTCGATCTTCAGATCTTACACCTTCCTCTCGGTCCCCTCCACAGAGCCTCCTGGTCTCCTACAGACACAAATCTGCCCACTTCTTCACCACACTGCTATCTAACTCTGCTCTGGGCTGTGGGTTGGCACTCAGGTACTAGGGCAATGCCCTCAAAGTTGTAATCTCCTTTCAGCCTGCACATCTTCTCTTTCTGGCATGCACATCTAATAAGGCACCTGGCAAGTGGCCTGCTTATGTCTCTTGGTGGAACAATACTGTGTGGAAAAGTTACAATGTCTAAGGAATGAATTATTTTCACCTAGACAATTGATGAGATGAAAAGAGATATGTGGCAATTTTACTACTACTTTTCAACGGTTCTGTAATGTACGCAATCTTACTCTTTATAACCCATAAGAAGGAACAGCAGCTAAACCCTAGTAAGTCATGTGACAAGCTGAGTATTCTCATGGGCTTTACCCAGCCTGCTTAACAAAAGCATTAGGCTTACCAGTCAGTAGATCCTTGTTTAACTTTTCTCTGCTTATCGAAAGGATATACTGCAAGAAAAATAGACATTTTGTTTCTGGAGACTATTCAATGAAACTCTAAGTTACTCAGCAAGAAGAAATACTCACTATTTAGCAGAAGGTTGTAAACAAGTTTTAGAACCATTTACCTGAGTGGTATGATAATACTTATGATGATGATGATAATAATAATAAACAACTTTAATCAAATATGATTAATATAATATCCAAATTTTTAGCTTAGGCCTTCTCAAAGTTTGGCACTATAAAAACCAAGACCTTCTCATGCAGTAAAAATATTAGTTTCATTAACATCATAATCGTAACAACATTGTAAATTTCATATTTCCATCAGAACTCTCTAAATATGGTTGTTATATTGCATCACTACTGATAACATCAGAGCAAATTCACTGTTTCAAGAAGAAAGAAAGAAAGGAAGGAAGAGGGAAGGAAAGAAAGAAAGAAAAAAGAAAGAAAGTTTACCTTGAGGCCTTAATTTGATAGGAAAACTGTGTGCAATGGCAGCATGGGGTGGGGGTGGGGTAGGAGGACAACCTCTCATTATGACACATGTTTTTTTTCAGACCTTCTGGTAAAATGTATCAGGCTGACTGTCCTATAAAGCAATGCAAATGTGGTGTCTAGGGACCATAATGCTTTAAGCATCAGTTAAAATGTTTTATTTTTAGTTTGGTTTTAAAACACAACCAAAAATCAAGTAACTAAAAACTGAGGCATAATAATAAATCTTGGGTTGCTTGTCTTCACCTTCATACCAGCAAAACCATAAAAACTTAAATTTAAACATTCATTATTTTATAGCAAAAATATCTATTATGGACCATGAAATGCACAATTCAGTCTTATGAGTTATAGTGAGTTTGGAGTGGTGGTGGTCTGCATCTCCAATCCCAGCACTTGGGAGGCAGAGACAGGCAGATCTCTGTGAGTCTGACCCCAGCCTGGCCTACAGGAATGAGTTCCAGGATAGCCATGGCTATTACACAGAGAGACCCTGTCTCCAAAAACAAAACAAAACAAAACAAAACAAACAAAGATAGAGTTGGAGTAAATTTATTGTTTAAATACTTAATGCATATAATTTTTCCAAATTATGGGAGACCACAGAGTTTTGAACATGAAAACACTAACCAACGGCTCTTCCACTCATTCTGAGGTAGAAATTTTACCTTAACAGTCAGACCTAAACTTGGTGTAGAAATGCCACAATCATTGCACAGTGATGGTGGCTGTGGAGATGCTTCCTGCTGTGACAGGGAAAGTTGGTGCAGAGGCTCCTCTGTCTTCCTCATGCCTTTTCCAGGTTTCACTACAATCTGATCTCCTTGGTGGAGAATCCCATGGAAAACTACCTGACTCTATTCTAGGAACCACAGGTCAGGATGTCCTAGCTAACTTGTTGTAGGCGTTGTTAAAACTGCTTGTTTCTGAAGAACCTCCTTCATCTGGCTAACTGATTATCTTAGCTTCTGTTAAAACCACTTGCTTCAAATTGCTTACTCTGTGAAGCCCCCTGCAGATGCTGAGCAAGATGCCTGGACAAGGCCCCCATCCTTTAAAACCTCCTGTTCTGGACACTTGGGACCACACCTAGGTCTCTGAACACTTGGGTGTAGTCCCTGCAGGCTGGAATAAAGACTTCCAGTTGGCTATATACTGTGTCCGAGTGGTCAGCTCTGGTAGGTGTCCCCGTAACACCTTCTTTGATGTAAGAAGACAGACCTCTTTACCTCACAATTCTGCTTTCTGGGCTTCTGTGTCACTAATCACTGTGTTCCAGCAGAAACCAAATGTGTTCTCAGAGTGTGCAAGGCCAGGCAGGGACTGTGACAGCTTGTCAGCATGCACAAGGCCCTGGGGTTCACTCCCAACACAGCAAGGAAACATTATACAGGATGATAAAAAACATTCCATTTATATATATTTGTGTAAGTTAATGTGATAAGTCCAGGCAGCCAGTTGTCTTTCGTTTCTTAGTTTTGGAAGCTGCTGGCTCTGCCCTTCCTGTTTATTCAGATATATTTATCCTTCTCAGGTCTCTGATGTGTTTGAAGACTAGATAGTTATAGTCTCACAGTTAAATTTTAAGTTGTTTCAGAATTAAAGGGATGTTCTAGGTCTAAGAAAATGTTTTTAAGTTGGTAAAGCAAGTTAGGATGGAAACTGAGTTAAGTATAGAACTTTAAACTCAAGATAGTTAGATAATAGAATATTAATATTAGTTGCCAAATATGTATGGACTAGACATTGGGAATGTAGGTTATTCCTTATAATTTTCATAATTGTGGCCTAATTGTTTTTATTTTTTGTATTGTATTTATTGTTATAAGAAAAAGAGCCTTTTATTGGACTAAAAGGGGGAGCTGTTGAGGGGAAAAAGATACACCTTAAATTAGCAAAAAAAAGTAGATAGGAGGGTGAGGGGGAAGAGGGTAGGAAGGTGGGATAGAGAGGGAAAGGAGGGAGAGGGCTATGATTGGAATGTAACTTGAAGAAATAAATAAATGTTAAAAAATATTCCTCGTATGTTAGTTATAGGGCTCTTGTGCTGTGGGAACCAATAGAGCACATTAGTCCTGCAGGGCCACCAGGACTTCTCTATCCCATCTACTTCAACTGCCTGAATGGCATTGTCTCAGAAACGAGAACCCATGTTCTTCCTGCCACAGCACATGCCTCCAACACCCATTCTAGAAGACTGATCCCTCGAGGCACTAATAAGAGTAAAGAAGTCTAAAGGAACAAAGGGGCTATTATGACAGAAACACAAGGATGAGGGCCAAGTTAGACAATTTATTTGAAAATGTGTAAAGCAATAGTTTTAATGCAGACTCTTTCAGATACAACATAAGAAAGTAGTTGCTTTCTCTGCCCTTGGAGCCTTCAAAGAAGAATGCAAGCAAGCATAAGGGAGCAAGGGAACACAGGGGCTTAGGTGTGTGACTGAAGTTTTGACCATTTCTGTGTATTACACAGTATCTTGACAGTTCCCATGGCAGTCTAGGAGGGAGAGGGGGGCATCCAAAAAGCCAGGAAACATCTGTACATGGCATGGAAGAGAGGGCCAAGAGACAAACAACTAGAGGAGGACAAACCAGGAAGGATTTGGGAAGTCAGTCTTACACATCTAAATTGTGTGTCTTGTGCAAAGTGGTTCATCCATGGCCCAGAGCTCTTCAGCAGATTTGCTCTCTCTTCCTCTCTGTGCCTCCCTCCACTTTGCTTCCTCCTTCTTTCCCTGTCTCCCCCCTCCCTCTGTCCGTCTCTTTGTGTGTTTGCATGTAATATATGTGTGATGGGTGTGGTATGGAGGTCATTGAGCATCCCACTCTATCACTCTCTGAGACAGAGTCTCTTACTGAACCTGGAGCCAGGCTGGCAGCCAGCTAGATCCGGTGATCCTCCTGTCTCTGTCCCTCACAGCACTGGGATTGTGGGGATTGTAGGTGTGCCGATGCCTGGATTTTTATGTGGGGGTAGGGTCACTGAGGGTTTATTTTTATTTATGTGTATGTGTGTCTGCGTGAGTGAATATGGGTGCCTGTGGAGTTCAGAAGAAGGTGTTGGGTTCCCTGAACCTGGAGTTACAGGAGGTTGTGAGCTTCCCAGTGTGAGTGCTGGGACTTGAACTCAGGTCTTCTGGAACAGTAACAAGTGCTCTTAACTGCTGTGTCATCTTTCCAGAATGGATGTGAGGGATTTGAACTCAGGGCCTCATGCTTGCACAGCAAATGCTATTACTCACTGAGTCCTCTTCCCAGCTCCAAAACTCTCTCTTTTGAGGAAGTTTTATGCATAGAGACTAACGAAGGGGTAGATTTCATGTCTGGGTCTTGGTGGATGCTAGCCAAATACTGGTTGAGAGAGACCCAGGTGCCAAGAGGCTGCAGAGGCCAAAAGAAGGTGGGATCCTTGAGGATGTGAAGAAATCTTGGGGTCACAAGGATGGCTGTACTTCCTCAGGCAGAGCAACTGAGTGGTTCAAAGCAACTTGATGTAGTTCTTAAAGCGCAAAGTGGCCTTTGTATTTGACTAAAACACAATGGATGTTAATGCAATCATGAAGAAACTGAAGAAGAAGGGTGGCCATAAACTTAGCATTCGCCCAGTTTGTAAGAATTGAGAAATAGCAGTAGTGGTGCGGAAGGGACCACTTCCTCCTTGTTGTAGTGAGGGCACCAAAATTGGAACCCCCCGCACACACCTGCTCCCTCTTGGGGAATCAATCCCCACCACAGCAGTGGTGGGGATGAAGCAAGCATTGTGATCTCTGGTCCCAGTTACTCTCTTTATCTAGTTTCTCTGGTATTTGAACTACTATTTGGACTTCTTTATTTACTGATAGGTGATTTACCAGGGCTCTGGGGTGAGCTCAATTGGACGGCTCAGCTTCCTCAGGATTTTCAGGTAATACAAAAGAATAGTGAGAAGATATTGTGAGCCAGAGAACAATGGGGCTGTGGACAGTCCTTCCCAGCTTCCTGGTCACCCTCTGAGAAGAAAGCGACCTTATTTTTGCCTTGATATGTCTCATGCAAGTCTGTAGGCTGTTTCCTCTTCTGTGAAGCATGGAAGCTGGATTCAAGTTCAGTAAATCTAAAGATTCTGTTATGCTAGAGTGAAGTTACATGTTCTCTCCTCCAAGCTTCTGAAATACATTTTGCATTTCAGACTTAAGTCTTAGAAATGAAGCCTCATCCACCTTTCATCCATTTGATTAGGTTAATTCTGTTTTGCTACTGATTTAAAATTCTTACAAAGTGTTTCAAATTTTACTTTCTCTGTAGCCTTTCCGTAAACTACAACTTCCCCCTTCCTCCGAACCACTTTTCTATTTCCTGTCCACACCACATAGCAAAGCTTCCCTTGTCTTATTCTACTGATGTCTCTTCCCATGAACTTGATGACCATCCTTTCCCCTTCAGAAGAATGTGAACCTCATTCAGGCTCTGTGCGTCCTAAGGCATGACTCCATAAAAAGAGAGCAAACTGAGATGGTTAGATAGTAGAATGTTAAAGTCAGGGGCCAAATATGTATAAACTGGACATTGGGAAGGTATACTGGGCCATTTAACTCTCATAAATGTGGCATATTTATATCTGTTGTTTTGTATAATACTTACTGTTATAAGAGAAGGAACCATCTGTTGGACTGAAAGGGGAAACTTCTGGGGGGAAGAGGGTGGAAGGGTGGGATTGGAAGGGGGAATAGGGAGGGGTTTGTGACTGAGATGTAACTTGAAGAAAAAAAATAAAGTATTTATAAAAAAAAAAGAGAGAGCAAACTGGGAATTCCCTTCTTGTTGGTGGATATTTGGGACCTTCATTCTCTCTCAAAGAAATAAACTCAAAGGGTATAATTAGATGTAAATACATTTTCTTCCAGTTATGAATGTCAGCATGTAAAAGACAAGAAAAACACAGAGAAGGATAATAGATTTGCTTTTGAAAACTGCATCACCATCTGGCCTCTGTTGTTTTAGGAATTATAAATTACTGAAAGCATCTCTCATTCATTTCGTACAGTCTATTATAAGCAAATCCAGGGCAAGAGGGTCATTTAGGGGAAAGCAATTGCAGAGTAGCACACTCTGGAGTTGTCCCTGTACGTTATACTCAAGAACAAATAACATGGTAATTTTCTCTAATTGAAAAAGATGTGGAAAGCAGAGGGAATTCCCAAACATGTGGGCAGCAAAGAGCAAGAAGCGGCCTCATTATGTGATTAATAGCAGTAGCCCAGTCTTTGTCATGGCATTGTTGCCAGGCCCTGGCTTGAGCATCCTCTACGAACTAACTCTACTCTCTAGTATATGTGTTCCTGGTGTCTAGACTGAGGCTGGAGGTATCCGAGTTAGTAAACGGGAGGAAAGGAGGGGTTACCAAGAAGTGGCACATTGCAAGCATTGGGCTCAGTTAGAACTGATGCGCCATCCACTGCCTTCAATGTAAACCTACCTGCGACTTGTTCCCATAGGGAATTGCAGACTTCTTTCCTGAGAGAGAGTGGATCATTCTGGCTTTCATGGGCACACCTTTGGAAACGATCTGAGAAGAATCAGAAATAACCATCACTGTGATACACCACTACGAGAATTAAACAGATGTGAATTTAAGTGTGATTTTTTTTTTTCAGCTAAAGCTTTAAAGGGACTCTGGAAACCCAAAATGGTTGAAAAGTCACTCAGTGAAAACTGGGCTCCTGGGTAGGCCAGTGTTTCTCTAATTTGGAAGAAAATTAATTTTTGTCTGGTTTAAATGAGATACCACAGATACTACAGGGAGCGGCTAGGTGTTAGAGGAACTGAGTTGGGGGCTAAGTGATTTTCTTATGACTATAGGCAGTGTCGCTGTGAGGAGAAAAAGGCAATCCTCCATGGTTTCTATTGCATTGCCTTGGCTGTGTATTCCCTGGACACAGGTAATGTTGCCTGCAATAGCAAGCAGCCTTGGCTCCACGTTCCTTTTCTGACTTGCCTCAGTGATAGACTGGAAACTCTAAGATAAAGTGAACTTTTTCCTCTCTTAAGTTTGCTTTTGATCAGAGTGTTTCATCATCATCATCACAACCGAAAGGAAACTAAAGCACTCCTCCCCACTCTATCAGAGATCCTCCTTCCTGTAAGAGCCCAGTGTGAGACATGATGTCAGGTAGGGTGACTGTGTCACGTCCGTACCCACCCTACCCACCCTGTCTCAAGTCTTTGGACCCATCATGTGTTAAGTGTTCACTAGATTGTCAAATACACAATTTTCCAAGCCTTTGGAGAATGAATTTTCATGTGTAGGTCATTGGAATCAAATGGCATTTCAAATCAGAATAAGATCAATGCCATGGAATTGTGGAAAACCGTCAGTATCATCATCTCTACAAAGAACTTATAGGGACAAGCCAATGGCTCAGTGAGTAAGCCCACTCCAATGGCAAACTCAAGACTCAGGGAAAGACGCTGTCCTAAGAGAATAGGGGAGAGTGGTGGAGTAGGACACTCAACACACTCTTTGGGCATTTGTTCACCCACCACATGCATGAACACACAGGTCTACCTCACAGACACACGTGAACAAACACATGTGCACATGTACTTTTTTTTTTTAAAGAAAATTGCATCAACACATGTACCTGATCTTCGAGACCAATGGCTTTCAAGGCCTGCCGTCCTCTATAAGAAAGGGCCAAGTTAATGCTTCTTCCACGTGTAAATTTAGCCACTCGAATATCTAAAACCAGGAAACAGACTCTATGTTGCACATGCTTTCTTAAGTGCTGTTAAAGGAGTTTGAAAACCCTTGCATTTGAGCAATTGTGCAATTCAGAATCAAACTGAAAGACTCATTAACTCACCTAAAGAAAATACTAAGTGCAAATTAGTATTCAATTAAATTTAGATCACTGAGGTTTTAGAAATATTCTAATAGTTCTTATATCTTAAATTTATTTTATTAAAATATCTTTTATTCAGAAAATCTAAAGAAACAGATTAAGGAATCCTATACTCTTCTCCCATTTTCTATTACCAACTTACCTTCCCTAGCTTCATACACATCAACTTGAAAATTCCTCTTTGCAAGAAAGCACGCATTCAATGCTCCAACCTAGAAATCAAAACCAATTTTTTCATGTCTTCATCTGGTTTTGCACACACAGAAATACTTTGGTGGAAAACACAATATTGTGTATGGATAGGTATATTAGAACATTAATCATATTGATTTAGTCTTAGTAACTGCCCAAAAAGATGCTAGGCAAGATCAGTCAAATTATCTGGGCCCAAGGGTGCAAGCCTGGAACCCAGCTGAGGCAGGAGGTTCTTAAGTTCAAGACCTACGTGTGTGATCTAGGAGCAGCCTGTCTCAATATCAAAAGGTGACAGGTATACTACCTTTGCCTAGCATACACAGAACTCTGACTTCAATCCTCAATAATGGAAAAGAAAAGAAAAACAAAACAGATTAATTTAAGGTTAAGTGGCATAGTTGTAGAGATAGGTTGGACTTTTTTCCTTCTTACTTTTTTTTAAAAACAGAAAGAACATAAAAATGTGGGCAGTTTGAAGAATAACTACAAAACAAAGCCCTATGATCTCTTATACTTTCTAACCAATACTCAGATAAAAATAACTAGACCATTTCAGTCCCTTCTTACACGCCCCCACCTCTACCTAATTACCATACCCTTTTTCCTCCCTGGAGATGAATATTTGAATTTTTTTTTTGGAAACTCATTCTTGCTTCTTCACAGTTTTACCACCTAGATATATTTCCCTATGGAATATGGTATAATTTTGTCCATCTTTGAACTATATACTTAGAATCACACTTTGGATTTTTTAATTTAGCACCTACTTCTGCAACACAGCATCATGTTTTACAGACTCATTCATATATAAACCTGAAATCATCTATTATTTACCTATTTATTTGTGTGTATGGTATATGCATAGATGTGCACATGTGTGTGGGTTTACATGCTTGTATGGAGAACAGAAGTCAATGTTAGTTATTTTCCTCTATTGTTCCCCACCTTATTTTCTGTGAACTTCAAGCTTGTCCTTTGGCCAGACTGGCTGACCAGCGAGCCCCAGGGGTCAGCCTCTTTGTTCCCCAGCATTGGGGTTACAGCAGTGCTGCATCTGGGTTTTCTTTGGGTGCTAGGGATTTGAACTTGGGCCTTCCTGCTCCCACAATAAGCACTTTGCCCACTGAGCTTACATCATAACAACTGGGAAGACCTGGATCTTGTCACATGGACAAGCCACATGTAGTTTATTCAGTCAGGACTTTACACTCAGTAACCAACACCAACTATCATGTGTGGACCTGTGCTATCTTGGATGGCCAGTCCAATGAAGCCTTGGACATGACTGTTGCCCCAACCACATGACAAACTACTTAGTAAATTAGACTCCATATGTCACTATTTTAGGACACTCAGTTTGCTATATGACAACAGACAATCCTAGCAAGGAGATTGGTGAATCTTTCTGAAGATTACTTTAAGTCAGCCTTTGCGGATTGGGAATACTGAGCCACATGGAGAAGAAGCAGTAATAGTTTGGGACACTTTTCTTTTTTGTCAGAATAGAATCATAACTGCTCTTCCTAAAGTGATGGAAATCAGTTGAGGAAAGGTGTGGTTCAGAAGGCAACAGGGTCAGGAAGGTAGGAATGAGCCTAAGCAGATTGTTAGAAATAAGTCCCTCTTGTTAAGAAAAGAAAAAAAGCCCAGAAGAAAGTTAGCAAGGAGCACAGGCTGCTATCTAAATGATGGGTGACAAGTAAAGCCATAGGGTAGGGAGATAAAGATAGCTCCAGAATGGAGAACATGGGATTTAGCAGCAAGAGGTCAATTTGCCCATTTGCTGGAAAATGACCTTCAGTAAAAGAGAGATAACAAATAGTGTAGTACACATGGGTCTCACTGGCAGTACCAGGCACAGAATCTAGTCCAAGCCTGTTGTGGGCTGTGGTCTGCTTCCATGTTTTGTTTTTTAATGGTTTTTTGTTTGGATAAAAAGTTGATCCTAGGATCCAGGGGAAAAAAAGGATGACCCGAGTGGAGGGTTTGTTTCAGTCCTTTCTAAGGTTGGAAGTTGCAGACCCATGCCTCCTCCTTGGATTTCTCAGACATTTTAAGGACCATCATTGCTGTCACCCTAGTGTAACTCAGACATGGGACAGCTTCCTAACCTGCCTATGTTTCTCCTTAAATTTTGCCTACATTCCCTGTTTGTTTGCACATTTGTGGTTCCTCAAGGCAGAGGAGGGAAAGATAGGATTCATTCTGGCTCTTGGCTCATGAAGTCACCATGTGTTAGAGATCATGAATTGATGGGATCGCTTACTTGTCACTTGTAATTATTTTGTTGAGTTAAATATTAACATACTATGGAATATACCCAAGAGAAGACTCTGTATGTGCAAATGAGGGGACACACGTTGGAACGTTTAGAGAAGACTTTTTCATAATCAAACTAATAAGAAAATATTCTGCAAGGATTCCAAATGACCATTACAAAGGAATGGACAAATACATTTAGATGTATTCATGCAAGGAAATGCAACAACACCAACTTTTTAGCAACAGTCTAAGTAAAGAGTGAGTTACAGATGATTCACACTGTGTGGCATTCTTACAAAAAGGATAACAGAGACAGAGCCATGGGTATATGTATATGCATCATTAAAATACAGATTTATGTTTATTAATGTATTATGATCATATGATACGGGCATGATAAAAGTCTAAACTAAAAGGAAAATATTCATGGCAATGTTCTAGTGGGTGAGGAAGAAGAGGTCAGTGGAAGTCGTTGGGCTATATTTGTTCTTATGTTGAGGGGGCTCATGGGTGCTTATTATCAACAATAAACTAGCAATAACAACAAAAAGTAAAGAGTGCATCAAAAAGTAAAACAGTAAACAAAAAGACTAAGAGCACCATCTCTAAGTCCAGTCACAATTGTATGTTAAAGACTGTGAGAATTAAAACATAGGCATATATGTTCAGCTGCCAGGGCTGGTCCTATGGCCAGGGATTCGTGTTTTATACTCTGAATTTATTTCCTCTTTTCACTTTCTGTAGAATTTTGAATTTCTACAGAATAAGTAAATTCAAATTGATATATTTGAAATGACTGTCAGCATCATCTTCTGTTGTTAGGTGGCGAAGTGACTAAGAAGACAAGAAGATATGCATGGAAATGTGATGCGTAAACCACTCCATGCCTCCCACAACTCTATTACGGCACAGCTGGATTCCTGACCACAGGAGAAGACCACAGACGAAGGAAGAAGCTAGGCAGGATTAGAGGCCTGGGCACAATAAGACCGACTTTAGGAAGGCAGCCTCCCATAGGGACACGGCCATTTATGTGTTTGTTTTAAACCACTGTACTAAGTGCCTACAATAGTAAACAGATAGCAAATGAAGTGTGAGGGATAAAAACTCTGCATGTAAGCATGTCTGGGTTCTCTGAAGTGCTTCAAAATCCCACAAAGAGCATTGGAGAGATATCGGCAGAGGGTTAGAGTCAAGGCTTCTTTGATGAGACCAGAGTCCATGTAAAACCTCAAAAGATGGAGAAAGGTTTGCAGAAACATCAAAAGTGTCCCATGACCTACTGAACAAAGGAAGATAGACTTCCCCAGCCTGCCAAAGTCCATCCCACCTGTTGTTAGGATATCCTACGGATGGAATGACAGGGTGAAATCTCAGAACCTAAAGAGGGGGAAGTAAAATTAATAGCCACACAGAGGACTGCTGTTAAACTAAAATGGGTCACAAAACAAAACCTGTGTCAGGAATCTGGGACACATGTATGGAGGAGGAAGGAGAGAGGGAGTTTAGAAAGGGTACAGAGGAGAGAGTTAGTAGTATGCATTTTATACCATGAAACAGTCAAAGAACTAAGTAATAACAAAGCTACAGAAGAAAATAAAATATGGCCGGGTGTGGTAGCGCACACCTATAATCCCAGCACTCAGGAGGCAGAGGCAGGCGGATCTTTGTGAGTTCAAGGCTAGCCTGGCATATAGAATAAGTCCAGGACAGCCAGGGCTGTTACACAGTGAAACTCTGTCTCAAAAGCAAAACAAAACAAAAAGAAAAGAAAATATGGCACATCTATACAATGGAATTTTATTTTTCCACAAAGAAAAATGAAATTATAACATTTGCAGGAAACCAATGGAATCAAGGATGACTATATTAAGTGGAGCAAGCAGACTCATAAAGACAAACAGCATGTTTCCTCTCATACATAAAATGGAGATTTAAATATGTGGCAGAGGGCATGAAAGTAGGAAGGGAAGTGTGAGAGGGGAGGAAGAGGTCTGAAGGGAGAGGGAAACAGTACATACAGGGTAATAGTATGTATATGGATGCCATGAAAACAGAAGGGGCATCTCTGTGGGGAGGGGGAGAGGGGCCAGCAGAAGGGAGGGAGGAAGGACACAGAAGGCACTCTGTAAAGGATCAGCAAGAACAAAGTATAATGGAATACATAGTATGAAAACGTCACAAAAGAAATTCATTTCTTTCCAAAAAATAATTTAAAATATCAGTAAAAGTGAATTGAGATATATTTTAGTATTAATAAAATAAGAACATTAAGGAAGGCTGAGAGCTAGTCCTCTACATGTACGTATCAGTAACATTTGGAGAAATTACAGACTTGGACCAACCCCCCCCACCCCCCCCCCCCCCACACACATACTGTAAAGACCTCGACCTGAGATTACAGGGGTTTTGTGGGTTTCTATGCTTCAAGAATGTTTCCTTCGGGGAAAGCGAAACTTCCGAGACCTGATTTTGGCCTTAGGAAGGACCAGGTAGAGAATAATGTAGAGATCTCTGTGTGAAGAGGGCAAAAGAGGCAGAAGGGTTCAGTTCAAACACTCAGGCTCTAGTTTTACCCCAAGAGGAAGAAACGGAGGAAAGTAGGACTTGTGGGCCTCTGGCTGGTGGCAGACACTCCTGTGCCCGTGGGCTGTCCACGCTCTCTAGGCTGAGTTAATACTGGCTATGGGATGGGAAGAGCTCGAGGTCATTGAGCAATAATGGCACTTGAAACCAATTTACCATCAACAGCGTTTTGAGTTTTGAAATTCGTCATCGGATAAAAAATTCTCAGCAATGAAAGCTGAGCACCTTCAGGTCATGTGTGGGAAGCAATTTCACTGGGAAGGGACAGTTTGAGTGTTATTTGGGGAGATAGCTACAGAAAACTGGCACACTTTTGCATCTTCTAAAATCAGGAGGATTTGCTCCCTTCCCCTTGGATTTCTGAGATGCTTAAAGAGCCATCCTTGCTGCTACCCTTAAGTAATTCGTGGATATATAGCAGCTTTGTAACTGGTCTTGTCTCCTAATTTCCCTAGATGCTGTCCATAGAAAACCCAAGGATTTGTTGTTCGCTTGTTTGTTTTGAGGTAGGGACTTGTTATAAAGCTCAGACTTGCCTGGAACTTCCATCCTTCCTCAACCTTCCAGTGTTGTGATTACCAGTATGCACTACTATGCCCAAAAAGGATCTTTCAAAATCATACTCTACTTTCTTACTAAAACCGCCCAAAGCTTTCAAGCATAATGCAACCTTGAATAAAATCCAGTCTTCTTCTCTGATCTTCTAAGATGCTGTAAGCTCTGGCCATGTCTGTGTCACATTGGGTGGAAGCGACTGGTCCTATCCTCTTGTCAGAGGGGCTGTCCTTGACCCAACTACGAACAGAAACTGCCAAGACCCTCTACATGCTGTGCCCTGTTCGCATTGCTCTTGGAGCTCACTGCTGACTCAAACTGCCTTATTTCCTTCATCACTGCCTTTCTCCTCCCTAGAATACCCACTCCTTTATCCACAGTATCTTAAGCAACATGAGCAGCAGTACATACATTCTCATTTTGTTCAATAAGTTGATAGGAGAGAGGTAGAGCAAAGCCTGGCCTGAAGCTTTGGTTTTGTTGAGACACAGTGGTCTTACTGTGTATCCCAGGTAGACCTGAATCTCACTCCATTCCCTTGCCTCAGCCTGCCGAGCCCTAGCATTACAGATGTAGGCAGTCTTACCTGCTCCTTTCTAGGGATCTACAAATTTAGAATGAGATATATTAAAGGACCTGTCATATCTATTTTCCTGCAAGCAACACAATTTTATTATTCTTCATGGGAGATAATACCTATGGTGTGTGTGTGTGTGTGTGTGTGTGTGTGTGTGAGAGAGAGAGAGAGAGAGAGAGAGAGAGAGAGAGAGAGACTTTTTCCTTATCCACTCATTTTCTGGTGGGTACCTAGGCAGTCTGTAATCTAGCTGTTGGATGTACTGCAGCAGTGAAGGCAGGCATGCTGGCATATCTACTGTGAGCTGACTTGATGTTAGGTATAAACTGAGTAGTGGTGTAGCTGGATTGTAGAGAGGTTCTATTTTTAATTTTAATTAATTGGAATATTTTTATTCTATTGGAGTTCTACTGAG
The DNA here is from genome assembly GCA_907164525.1 of Lophiomys imhausi. NCBI lineage: Eukaryota > Metazoa > Chordata > Mammalia > Rodentia > Muridae > Lophiomys > Lophiomys imhausi. Next base: position 915,276 of record CAJQZJ010000077.1, read on the forward strand.
AGGAATATATATTATATAATATATATTATATAATATATATATATTTTGGAGGGAGCTAGCTTTGGCTATGGAAATACTGCACACATTCACACTCCTTCCTCCCCGTGGGGGAAAATCAACACCACATCACATCTTGCTGTGTCTGAGTGGCAGCCCTGTTACTTCACCCACTGGGGTAAGAAGTAAAAGGGATAACTCACCATCCTGCCACGCTGGAACTGCCAAGAAATTTGAGTGAGCAAGCATTCTTTTTTTTTTTTTTTTTGAGACAGGGTTTCTCTGTGTAGCCCTGGCTGTCCTGGAGCTCACTCTGTGTATGTAGACCAGTCTGGCCTCGAACTCACAGAGATCTGCCTGCCTTTGCTTCCTGAGTGCTGGGATTAAAGGTGTATGACACCACCACCTGGTGGTTTTTAAAACTATTAATTTTATATATCTTGATGGTTTTCTTCTCATTAGATAGTACTGAGTTAGTTTATTAATCAGAGTGGGGCAAAATGTTTTTAAAAACCTATTTTTAAAGGATAGTCATATTTGGGAGCAAAATAAAGTTTAATTTGTTTTATTTTTATTTTGGAGGAAATATTAAACCAAAATGACAAAAGAAAACAGACACTCCTATATTTAGTGGATATAAAATACTTTTCCTGGGAAGAACAATTTCAAAAAATACTGTTACTCATATTTATTGCCAAGACAGATGTTCCAGAATGAATGGATGAAGAGAATATGGTACACGCACACAAAAGAGTCGCATTTAGCTGTAAAGAACAATACAATCTTGTTTTTTTTAAAAACAAGACTGTGTCTTAGGTAATCTTAATAAAAATGAGTGGATTTAGAGGACTTCAGGATAATTGACATAGCATTATTACATAAAGACAAGTACTGCATATTTTCCATCACATATGGAAACACACACACACACACACACACAAACACACACACACACACCCTGAAGGAGAGGTGAGAGAGAGAAAGAAGGGAAGGATAGACAGACATGATTAATGCATGATAAATATATATGGAGATACCAGCGATTGTTGTGTATTAATAACTGTAATAAAAACAATGCTATATTAAAGTAGGTATATGTAAACATTAAAACGTTTAACTCTTAGAATCTACAATCTATACATGATAAACAATCATTAGTGAAATGATAGTACTAATAAAATACACCCGAATAAAATACACGCCTGAATGGCCTTACCAATCCACCACCGATAACAGCCGCCCTTTTCCTTTGAGTGTCGGAGGATGCCATAGCTGCGGGGACACCTCTGTCCAGCCTGGAACTCTTTGCCCTACATGCCGGAGTTTCGTGATCTTTTTATCGCCAGAAGCCCAGGGCCTTTGTGAGCCAGCAGCGAGGCTTGGTCAAAGCTCACTTCCTTTGATGGCGTTTAACCCACTAGAAGCCCAAAGTCCAATCAGCTGGGCTCTCAGAGACCATTCACGGCGATAACCAAAATTTGGAAAAAAAACAAAAAACAAAAAACCACCAAGTACTAAACACTTAAAAAAAAAAAAAGCAGTCTTGGGGCTTCTTCTTTTTCTACAGCATGTGTTAGTTTCGTTTTCATTCAAAATATATGAATGAAACTGGTGTTGTCTGGGGCATCTTCCCCTTCTCAGAGAGACAGAGAGAGTGAGATGATTTAGATTTACAACTTATTCCCGCTGCTGAGACCAACCAAGAATCTGGCTGGAAAGGTCCGCGTGGACCGATTGCCTTTGACAGCATGCTGTCTCAATCGTTTCCTGAGTAGGATTTGTAGATGTATAACCGACCAGCTACATTTTTGCTTTGTTTGTTTATTCTTGCGCTGGACTTTGGAATCTAGTTCGTGCCTTGCCGTGGGCAAGAGGGTGGACACGCTGCATCTCCTGACGCGTGTCTGGTTTCAGGGCATCTAATCAGTCCTTTGACATTTTTACTTCATTTGAGATGTATAGTACTTGGTTTGGGGGCCTCCTCGTGAGTTGTGATTCTTTTCTGGGGCTTATAGTAATATGAAGTAAAATGAGAGCATAAATGAAGATTTATTGGTTTTTCCAATTTCTGGTAAGAATGCGAAGAATTCTAGGGAGCATTTCCTTGAGAAGGAATGGAAGGAAACCTACTCGATAGCGCCCCTGTGGGAGAGTATGTTAGCCAGAAAACTGCTGAGAAACTTGCCTACTTTGTGGCAAGTAGACATGAAGTTAAAGACATGGCAAGGGCACACGGGGAAAGGCGATTCTTCTATGAATTCTGTCTCTTTGGGAGCTTTTTCCTCTTGTCCAGAGATAAGCATCTAGCAGTGGTTTGCTGTGTGGATTACACTGTTCCTCTCCAATCCCTCTGCATCTTCCCTCCTCTCCTGTCTTTTCCTTTCTTCTTCCCCTACCTTTTTTCTTCCTTCCCTAATTTCTCACTTGACTTTACTTTCACAGTTTTCTTTCTTCCTTTCCTTTTCAATATAAATGCTGGCAAATTTCACACCCCTTTCCACCTCATTTTCCCTTTCAATTAACTTCAGTGTCACTATAGGGAAAACTGTATCTTTTTAGAAGCTCTTTAGAAATTAAAGACTATTACACATAAAAGTAAACTACTTAAGCACAAATGTCCAGTATGATAACTTCTTGCACAGCATGTGCCTATCACAGAGTTCCAGAAGGAAACTATCACCAGCTCTCCAGAAGTCTGCTGCCCAGGCCCCTCACTTCCTTACAGAGTGGCCATCATGCCAACACTATCTTCTTCTTGTTTTCAGTTGTCATTGTACCATCAAACCCGAATCTTAGGAATAGTCCAATCTTGTATCTAAATATAATGTATAAATAGACTTAAAGACAAAAGTCACATGATCATCTCAATACTGAGGAAAAAGACTTTGAAAAAATTTTATCTCTTTTTAAAAACTTTACTCTAAATGAACACGTGTGTGTGTGTGTGTGTGTGTGTGTGTGTGTATGTGTGTGTGTGTCTTTCAGCACTGGGAACTGAACCTAAGTCCTCAAGCAAGCATGCTAATTACCACTGACTGTGTCCTCAGTCCTGTTTTATTTCATAGCTTCCTTCTCTTTCTCAGTGTTAAGATCCTTCTGCACTTTGTCTTGTAGCTCTAGTTTGCTACTTTTCATTGTCATATTAGTCCTTTTTCAACATTGCCACTGTTCTGAAACCTTGAGGCATTTCTGGTTCTTGGTATGGAACTTACTATGTTTCTCCCTGGAAGATTCTGAACTTCTGTCTTTGTCCCTGGTGTTCCAATATTACTTGCTAGCATAATTTTCTTTGGCTAGTTCATATTTTTTGGATCAATGGAATTCTCTTAAGAAGTGTATATTGATTTTAAAATTATGTGTATATGTGTGTAGGGGGCGTGTATATGTCAGTACATGTATCTTCAGCATCCTGAAGATGACATAGGATTCCCTGGAACTAGAACCAGAGGTGGTTGTGAGATGCTCTGTACAGGTTCTGGGAATCAAACTGGGTCCTTTGGGAGAGCAGCATGTGCTCTTAACCACTGTACAAAGACAGAAGCCCCAATGACCCTTCCTTGAATCTATTGGTTTAAAGGTTTCCTCCCACTTTATTCCTTTATGTTATTTAATGTTTATTATACCAGACTGGTAATCTTTTTTTTAACATTTTTAATTTATTTATTATGTATACAGTATTTGCTCTACATATATGCCCGGGCAGATCTCAATGTAGATGGCTGTGAGACACCATGTTGTTGCTGGGAATTGAACTCAGGACCTTGGGAAGAACAGCCAGTGCTCTTAACCTCTGAGCCACCTTTCCAGCCCCCAGACTGGTAATCTTATAAACACATCTGTAGCACAGTGGTTTTGATTTATTTTTGTTACTATATTATACACTCTAATTTATTTCACTGTACTTATTACCTCTACCTCCCTTCTACCTCTCATTTCTTCCAACTCCCCAACACTATGCAGGAGAGAAAGAAGGTTAAAGGGAGAAGGAACATAGGTCTCGTTGAGCTACTTCCTGCTGATTAGGGTCGTTGGGTTCATTGGGGGCAACATAAGTCTCAGTAGAAGTCCAGGAGACAGCAGAAGGAAGAACAAAAAGCAGTTTGGAGGAGCACCTGAACCCAGGAGAGCAGCAACTGGATTCTTCTTTGTAGACCTTTCTCTTCTTTGTGGAGCCCCTTTTCTCCACAGGGCTTTGACTTTTTTTTATAATTTATTTTTTATTTCTTCAAGTTACATCTCAATCACAGTCCCCTCCCTACTCCCCCCTCCAGTCCCACACTTCCACCCTCTTCCCCTTCAACCCCCCTATCCTCTACCCCTTTTTTTTTTTTTTTAGTTTAAGGTATATCTTTTTCCCCCTAACAGCTCCCCCTTTCAGTCCAAAAAATGGCTCTTTCTCTTATAACAATAAATACAATACAAAACAACAGAAATAAATAGGCCACAATTATAAGAGTTATATGGCTTAGCATACATTCCCAATGTCCAGTCCATATGTATTTGGCACCTGACTTTAACATTCTACTATCTAACCATCTCCATGTGTTTAAAGTTCTATATCTAACTCAGCTTTCATACTAACTTGCATCACAATTTTAAAAATATCTTCTTAGATCCAGAACACCCTCTTGATTCCTAAACAACTCAAAATTTAACTATGAGACTCTAGCTATCTATTCTTCAACCACCTCAGAGACCTGAGAGGGATAAATATATCTGATTATATAGGAAGTGCAGGGCCTGCAGCTTCCAAAACTAAGAAATGACATACCAGTGGCTGCCTGGACAGTTCCCATTTTCTCTCCATACATTACAGCATCAATCTTCAGCCATTTGGCTCCGTTTCTCTGACAGACATTGATTGTAGAGAAGGAATTATGAAGGACTTACCTACCCTGTCTTGGCAGAGCTAGGCTGTCGACTTACCTGCTTCCAAGTTTTGTCCTTTTTGGACAGAAGTCTGTCTACAGTGGAAGCAAGGGGTTTTTCTTGCCAAGAGAAAGGCTTACCACCAATTCAATCATCTCCCACCGGAGATTCTTCGATGCTCATCTTCTACTTGGAGTAGAATAGGGGGTGCCGTCAGGAGCTGACATGTCTCGATATCAAAAAATCTTAAGTTAAGAAAACATCTTTGAATGACATATTCTGCAGATCTCTTGAGGTTTTTGAAGATGCCCTATCTATCTCTTATATTTAGATAAGCAAATATTGCTTGTCTCTTAGCAACTTGATTTCTGAGTAGCTTAGAAAATAACTGTGATAGACTGTCATAGTAACTAACAAAATGACACGTTTTCATGACTATTAGTTTCCGTTTCTTAATTATCCTAAACAGTTTATGTCGGTTGGTAGCAAGAGGTCAAAACTTGACATTTCATTTTTAAGTATTACTATGAACAATACCTTTAAGAAGTGTTATCCTTAATTTTGTATCAATATACAAAGATCAATACCAATGTGGCCAAATATAATCTTAATTTTGTATCAATATACAAAGATCAATACCGATGTAGCCCAATACAATCTTAATTTTGCATTAATATACAATGATCAATACCAATTTAGCCAAATATAATATTAATTTTGTATCAGTATACAAAGGTATAAGGCCATATTCAATAATCTGTCCTTTTTTCTTGATCTTTCCTATACTATACTATGTCCCATTTTTCTCAAGTCTGTTTACTCCTACATAGGAGAGAAAGAAGGATACAAAAAAGAAAAAGAGAGAAGTCCCTGGGTCTAACCTCCAAAACCCCTTTAACAAGACCATTTAACAGCTTGTAGTCTTTTCCCCTGAATAACAAAATTTTCTATTATCTGTCAAATAACCAAAGGGGGGTGGGGAGCATCCTCCCCACCTTCTGGGGATAGGACGTTGTTCTCTTAAAATGACTTCCTGCTGATTTGGGACGTAGTAAACCTGTTTGGGGCCCAAATAAGAATGGAAAAATGGTTAAAAATGTTAATAGAATCATTTGATGTTCAGTCCTTTTGTGCTCAGCTATTTAGATGTCCTAAGAAGTTCATAGACAGAAGCTGATCTTCAGAGCTTTCTGAAGATCTGGCTGGAGTAGTCTGTGGAGCTGAACGATCTTAGCGATTTTGAGTTGTTGTGGTTGTAGACTTTTGAGAAAACTGCTATTGAAGAAGTCTGCAAGGCTGGATCATCTGGGCCACTCGTCTTCTTTGGTGTCTGATCTGTATTCTACTGAGGTTTCCATTGTCCAGTTGTCCCTGGATTCCTTGAATGGATGCTTTAAATCTCCTGGAAAGATAAGAACAGAGCCCTGCCCTAATCCTAACTCTGGGACAATTACCTTTTTTTTTTGGGGGGGGGGGCGGGTCAGGTAATTTTTTTCCTGGAGCAAATTTGGTTTTTTGACATTATATAAAGTATTACCTTTCAATTCGGATTAAAGAAGAAATTATTTTGATATTTTGGAGCTAAACAAAACTTTAGTGTATATATTTTGAGATCTCAAAGGACAATTTGTTTGAATTGCAGCCTGCCTTTTGTAAGTAGCTTTTAAACTTAAATCTTTCCAAATCCTATGTGCCTGTCTCTGCATTCTAAGTTTTGGGATCAAAGACATGTGGTTCCCAACTGATGGGATTAACGATGTGCTCCTCCACTCCTGGATCAAAGTTTTTCTCTGTTTAGAGCTTGTTTTGTATCAGGCTGACCTTGACCTCTGAGATCTGCCTGTTTCTGTCTCTAGTGTGTTGGGATTAAGGGTGTATTCATCCCCAATGATGGGACTAAGGGTGTGCACCATCACCACCCTGCTTCTTGTAACTCTACAATTTATAAGACAACTAACTCTATAGTGATCCTCCTGTCTCTGCTGGAGGTAAAGGCATGGGCTAACACCATGCATTATTTTACCTTAGCTCTAAGTTTTTTCAACTCTTGGAGGTTTGTAAAACCAGGTTGAACAGCTGTCACCTTTAATTTATTTACAGTGTTTTAAACCTGTTACCTGCTTTTTAATGCCAAACCATGGAAATAGCCTATACCTCTACAAAAAAACAAAAAAAAACCAAAAAAACTTTTAAGCTGCTATCAAGTTTGTGTAATCTCTGTAGCCACCTGCAGTCTAACATTCTAATCTGAAATTAAGGCCATTTTCCTTTCATGCCAGTAAGGCAATTATACCTTTGGTAAATTATAGTTTGAAAATTTTATATTGTATTTTTATTATTTTTTAAGCTTATTAACTCTTTTCTTAAAAAAGTATTATTTACTTCTAGAACATAGGTTCCTACCTCCTCCCTTCCTGACCCCTCCCTTTCTCTCTCCTTCCTTCCCTCTCTCCTTCCCTCCCTCCCTCCCTCCTTGTTCCTCTACTTGGTACTCTCCTTCTCCTAAGATGAGGTGGGCCCTCACATATGATACTCCCTCAGATCTTGCGTCATGTGAGGGCCAAGAGCTTCCACTTGTACTGGAGTTTGATAAGGCACACCATCTAGGGTGTGGTGTTCCACTAACCTGCAACAGATTCCATGACTCACTGGTGGGTAGTATTTTTCCTAGGATAGATATGCTAGGTTCCTATCTATTTGGGTGTGTGAGTTGTAGGATAGTTATCCTCTGATGTATGGTTAATATTCATTTATAAGGGAATACATACCATGTTTATCTTTCTGGGACTGCATCAGCTCACTTAGGATGAGCTTTTCTAGTTCCATCCATTTGGTTTCGAATTGCATGATTTCCTCATTTCTGATAGCTGTGTAGTATTCCATTGTGTAAATGTACCACAGTGTTTTTTTTTATCCATTCTTCAGTTGAAGGACATCTGGGTTGTTTCCAGTTTCTGGCTATTACAAATAAAGCTGCTATGAACATTGTTGAGGCAATGTCCTTGTGGTTTCGTTTCAAATCTTTTGGATATATGTCCAAGAGGGGTATGGCTGGGTCTTGAGGTAGATTTATTCCCAATTTTCTAAGATATCTCCAGATTGATTTCCAAAGTGGTTGCACAAGTTTGCAGTCCCACCAGCAATGAGGGAGTGTTCCCCTTTCTCCACATCCTCGCCAGCATGTGCTATCATTTGAGTTTTTGAGCTTAGCCATTCTGACAGGTGTGAGATGGAATCTCAGAGTTGTTTTAGGTTGCATTTCCCTGATAACCAAAGATGTTGAACATTTCCTCAAATGCCTCTCAGCCTTTAGAGATTCCTCTTCTGTGAATTCTCGGTTTAGCTCTGTACCCCATTTATTGACGGGGTTATTTGATTTTTTGGTGTTTAATTTCTTCAGTTCTTTATATATTTTGGATATTAGCCCTCTGTCAGATGTTGGGTTGGTGAAGATTCTTTCCCAGTCTGTAGGCTGCTGTTTTGTTCTAAGGACAGTGTCCTTTGCTTTACAGAAGCTTTTCAATTTTATAAGGTCCCATTTATTGATTGTTTATTTTAGTGCCTGAGCTATTGGTGCGCTATTCAGGAAGTTGCTACCAGTGCCAATGATTTCAAGGCTTTTCCCCACTTTCTCTTCTATTAATGTTAGTGTGTCTGGATTTATGTTGAGGTCCTTGATCCACTTAGACTTAAGTTTTGTACAGGGTGATAAGTATGGATCTATTTGCATTCTTCTACATGTTGACATCCAGTTAGACCAGCACCATTTATTGAAGATGCTTTCCTTTTTCCATTGTATGTTTTTGGCTTCTTTATCAAAAATTAAGTGACCATAGGTGTGTGGGTTTATTTCTGGGTCTTCAATTCGATTCCATTGGTCAACTGGTCTGTTTCTATACCAGTACCATGCTGTTTTTATTACTATTGCCCTGTAGTACAGCTTGAAATCCAGGATGGTGATACCTCCAGATGTTCTGTTATTGTACATTATTGATTTAGCTATTCTGGGTGTTTTGTTATTCCATATGAAATTGAGAATTGTTTTTTTCCAGATCTGTAAAAAATTGTGTTGGTATTTGGATAGGAATTGCATTGAATCTGTATATTGCTTTTGGTAAGATTGCCATTTTTATTATGTTGATCCTACCTATCCATGAACAAGGGAGATCTTTCCATCTCCTGATATCTTCTTCAATTTCTTTCTTCAGGGACTTGAAATTCTTATCATACAGGTCTTTCACTTGCTTGGTTAGAGTTGCCCCCAGGTATTTTATATTATTTGTGGCTATTGTGAAGGGTGTTGATTCCCTTATTTCTTTCTCAGCCCATTTATCTTTTGTGTAAAGAAGGGCTACTGTTTTTTTGAATTGATTTTGTATCCGGCCACCTTGCTGAAGGAATTTATCAGCTGTAGGAGTTCTCTGGTGGAATTTTTGGGGTCACTAATGTATACTATCATATCATCTGCAAATAGGGATACTTTGACTTCTTCCTTTCCAATTTGTATCCTCTTGATCTCTTTTAGTTGTCTTATTGCTCTAGCTAAAACTTCAAGTACTATGTTGAAGAGATATGGAGAGGGGGCTGCCTTGCCTTGTCCCTGATTTTAGAGGAAATGCTTTAAGTTTCTCTCCATTTAGTTTGATGTTGGCTATTGGCTTGCTGTAAATTGCCTTTATTATTTTTAAGTATGGTCCTTGTATGCCTAATCTCTCTAAGACTTTTATCATGAAAGGGTGCTGTATTTTGTCAAAAGCTTTTTCAGCATCCAATGAGATGATCATGTGGTTCTTTTCTTTCAGCTTGTTTATGTGGTGGATTACATTGATGGATATTCTAATGTTGAACCACCCCTGCATCCCTGGGATGAAGCCTACTTGATCATGGTGTATGATACTTTTGATGTGATCTTGGATCCGGTTTGTGAGTATTTTATTAAGTATCTTTGCATCCATGTTCATAAGGGAAATTGGTCTGAAATTTTCTTTCTCCGTTGGGTCTTTGTGAGATTTAGGTATCAGGGTAACTGTGGCCTCATAGAATGTCTTTGGCAGTATTCCTTCTGTTTCTATGTTGTGGAAGAGTTTGAAGAATATTGGTGTTAGCTCTTCTTTGAAGGTCTGGTAGAATTCTGTGCTGGGCTTTTTTTGGTTGGAAGACTTCTAATGACTTTTTCTATTTCCTTAAGGGTTATAGGACTGTTTAATTTGTTTACCTGTTCTTGATTTAACCTTGGTAGGTGGAATCTATCAAGAAAATCGTCCATTTCGTTTAGATTTTCCAATTTTGTGGAGTACAAGTTTTTGAAGTAGGACCTAACGATTCTTTGGATTTCCTCAATGTCTGTTGTTATTTCCCCCTTTTCATTTCTGATTTTGTTGATTTGGGTATTTTCCCTCTGCCTTTTAGTTAGTTTAGCTAAGGGCTTGTCTATTTTGTTGATTTTCTCAAGAACCAGCTCTTGGTTTTGTCGATTCTTTGTATTGTTCTTTTTGTTTCTAAGTTGTTGATTTCAGCCCTAAGTTTGATAATTTCCTCTCGTCTGCTCCTCTTGGGAGTGTTTGCTTCTTTTTGTTCTAGCTCTTTCAGGTGTGCTTTTAGGTGGCTAGTATAGGAATTGTCCAGTTTCTTTTTGAAGGCACTTAGTGCTACAAACTTTCCTCTTAGCACTGCTTTCAATGTGTCCCATAAGTTTGGGTATGTATCAATATATTGATACAAAATTAATAGTATATTTGGCTAAAGTGGTATTGACCATTGTTTATTGTGCAAAAATAAGATTGTATTGGTCTATGTTGGTATTGATATTAGTATATTGATACAAAATTAAGATTATAGATGGCCACAATGGTATTGACCCTTGTATATAGACGCAATATTAAGATTGTATTGGGACTCATAGGCATTGATCTTTGTATATTGATACAAAATTAAGAGTATATTTAGCCACATTTGAATAGATCTTTGTATATTGATACAAAATTAAAGGTAACGCTTCCTAATGGTATCGTACCTAGAGATACTTAAAAATGAAATGTGAAGCTCTGGCCTCTTGATACCAACCGTCTTAAACTGTTTAGGATAGTTAAGAAAAACAAACTCCTAGTCATGCATGCATGTCACCTTGTTAGCTACTAAGACAGTCTATCACAGATATTCTCTAAGCTACTCAGTAATCAAGTTGTTAAGAGACAAGCAACATTTGCTTATCTAAATACAAGAGATAGATAGGGCATCTTCAAAAGCCCCAAGAGATCTGCAGAATATGGCATTCAAAGATGTGGTCTTAAATTAAGATTTATTTTTGATATCGTGACATATCAGCTCCTGACAGCACCCCCTATTCTACTCCAAGTAGAAGAAAAGCATCGAAGAATCTCCAGTGTGAGATGGTTGAATTAGTGGCAAGCCTATCTCTTGGCATGTAAAAACTCCTTGCTTCAACTGCAGACAGACTGCTGTCCAAAAAGGACAAAACTTGGTAGCAGGGAAGTCGACAGCCTAGCTCTGCCAAGAAAGGGTAGGTTAGTCCTTCACAATCCCTGCTCTACAATAAATGTCTGTCAGAGAAACAGGACCAAAAAGCTGAAGACTGATGCTGGAATGTATGGAGAGAAAATGGGAACTGTCCAGGTAGTCACTGGTTTGTCATTTCTTAGTATTGGAAGCTGCAGGCCCTGCACTTTCTATACAATCAGATATATTTATCCTTCTCAGCTCTCTGAGGTGGTTGAAGAATAGACAGCTTGAGTCTCATAGCTAAATTTTGAGTTGTCTAGGAACCAAGAGGGCGTTCTAGATCTAAGAAGATGGTTATAATAGTGATGCAAGTTAGTATGAAAACTAAGTCAATTATAGAACTTTAAACTCATGGAGATGGTTAGAAGGTAGAAGGTTAAAGTCAGGGGCCAAATATATATGAACTGGACATTGGGAAGGTATACTGGGCCATTTAACTCTCATAAATGTGGCATATTTAATTCTGCTGTTTTGTATAGAATTTACTGTTATAAGAGAAAGAACCATTTGTTGGAATGAAAAGAGATGCTGTTGGGGGGGGGAGAGGGTGGAAGGGTGGGACAGGAAGGGGGAATAGGGAAGGGTTTGCGACTGAGATGTAACTTGAAGAAAAAAATAAAGTACTTATAAAAAAAAAGTTTGGGTATGTTGTGCCTTCATTTTCATTGAGTTCTAAGAAGACTTTAATTTCTTTTTTTATTTCTTCCCTGACCCTGAGTTCATTGAGGAGAGAGTTGTTCAGTTTCCATGTTTTTGCAGGCACTCTGTTGTTTTTGTTATTGTTGAAGCCTAGCTTTATTCCATGATGGTCTGATAAGTTACAAGGAGTGATTTCAATTTTCCTGTATCTGTTGAGGCTTGCTTTGTGACCGACTATATGGTCAATTTTGGAGAAGGTTTCGTGAGATCCCAAGAAGAAAGTGTATTCTTTTGTTTTGGGGTGAAATGTTCTGTAGATATCAATTAGGTCCATTTGATTCATGACATCTGTGAGGTTCATTATTTCTCTGTTTGGTTTCTGCATTGTTGATCTGTCCAGTGGTGAGAGTGGTGTGCTGAAGTCTCCCACTTTTAATGTGTGAGGTTCAATGTGGGATTTGAGCTTCAGTAGTGTTTCTTTAATGAATGTGGGTTGTCTTACATTTGGGGCATAGATGTTTAGTATTGAAATTTCATCTTGGTGGATTTTTCCTTTGATGAGTATATAGTGTCCTTCCCCATCTCTTTTGATTAATGTTGGTTGAAAGTCCAATTTGTTGCATACTAGAATTGCTACTCCAGCTTTTTTCTTGGGTCCATTTGCTTGGTATATCTTTTTCCAGCCCTCTACTTGGAGATAATGTCTATCTTTTTTGCTGAGGTGTGTTTCTTGTAAACAGCAGAATGTGGGATTCTGTTTTCGCATCCATTCTGCTAGCCTGTGCCTTTTTATTGGGGAATTGAGTCCATTGATGTTGAGAGATATTAATGACCAGTGATTGTTACTTCCTGCCATCTTGATGTTGGTAGAAATAGTGTGTGAGTGAGCTTCTTTCCTTTTGTTTTTGCTGCAGGCATGCTATTTGCTTCCTGTGCTTTCTTGTGTGTAGTTAACCTCTTTGGGTTGAAGTTTTCCTTCTAACATCTTCTGTAGAGCTGGATTTGTGTATAGATATTGTTTGAATTTAGCTTTGTCATGGAATATCTTGTTTTCTCCATCTATGTTGATTGACAATTTTGCAGGGAATAGTAGTCTGGCCTGGCATTTGTGGTTTTTTAGGGTCTGCAAGACGTCTGTCCAGGCCCTTCTGGCTTTTAGAGTCTCTGAAGAAAAGTCAGGTGTGATTCTGATAGGTTTGCCATTATATGTTACTTGACCCTTTTCCCTAGCAGCT
>CAJQZJ010000077.1:933988-944109 GCA_907164525.1 Lophiomys imhausi
CACACACACACACACACACACACACACACACACACACACACACACACGGGGTTTATCCGTGCATAGACCAGGCTTGCTTGGAACTCAGAGATCCGCCTGCTTTTACCTCTAGAGTGCTGGGATTAAAGGAGTACAGCACGCCCTAAACAAAAACGTTATCAGAGTACATGTTAAAAGACAGAGGAAAACTGACAGACTCCAAAATGACAATTAAGAGTGATGACCGTAAGCTGTGGGATAATGAATAACTACTTGTCTAAAACTCGCGGCACTTTCTTAAACTCCTAGGAAGATAGTATTTGAAAGTAACGCATTCATATCATGGATGGTTGCGTGGTTGCACGATAAATAGTAACTTGATAACATGTTTTTACTAGGCAGTTTCAAGGCATCACCAGCTAGTAATCCCGCCTCCTAGCAGCCACATTTAAAATACTGCTGAAAGACAGGCCCTCCCCACTCATCTCTTTTCCCACAATTCCTTCCCTATTAGTTTCCCATAAACCTGGAGGACTTCAATCAACCTACACGCCAGGGAAGTCAATCCGCCTCCTCAGTTATTATTGGCCATTCATAGTTACTCCCGCCCTCCAAACTCAGATTGAGGCATTTGATTGGGTGTGAGCGTGGTGGTGGGGTTCTCACGTCCCAGGGGGCGTGGCCCGAACTCAGTTTTCCGCCCCCACGTACAACAGCACCATGTACCGCGCGCTCCGACTCGGCGATTGCTCGCTTCGCCTCTTGCGGGATCCGTCCGCTGGGGCTGCAGTCTTAGGAGAAGCGGCCACCCTCCCGAGGTGTGCCCCGATCGTCGCTCGAATGGTGAGCGGATGTCTCGGTCTGGGCCTCCCCGGGGTGACCTTCATATCAGCGTGTCCCTGGTTGTCCCCGCGGGCCGGGCCTGGGCTCAGAGTCCTCATGCACGCTCACCTTCCGCCGCGGTCGCTGCCTCGAGTCTGGTGTGCTGGGGCTGTGGGCACTGTTGAGGGACGTGCTCCTTCTGGGGGTGCTGGGTGACTGGGGAGACGTGCCCCACTCCTGAGCTTGCAGAAGCCCTCGGCCTTGGACACCTTCTCTGGGGCAGTGCGTGAACGGGGGAGGATACCTGGATGCAGGGGTGCAGGAGGTTCGAGGACGGAGGAGGACGTGGGTAAAGGGGCAGGCCCCTCCGAGCCCAGGTAACAGGCCCTGGCTGGCCCGACACAGACAGCGCTCCCCTAATCTAGGGACCCCTCAACTCTGAATTCTTGGTCCACCAGGGTGCACTTTCCTGCTCTCAGGCCCCTCGAAGTGATTGAAGCCAGTGTGTCTTCTGAACGGAAAGGCTTTACTTCTTACGAACTTGACTGTTTAGTTTGGGAGGTTACGTGTGTTTTCTCCCACAACTTTTGTAAAACTCTGAACTCTCTAAATATGGATTTATGAACATAAGTACCCTGAAGCATGCTTGAGGAGATCGGATAGGAACGGACTGTAGCCGAATCAGTATTTTGTATTCAGAAAGACAACTAAGGAATTTAAGGGGCCAAGTCCAAGGTATGGCATGCTTCATTAAGCCCCTTTGCCGTTTAAAGAGTGTTAAACGTTGGTGTATATTGTTAGAAAAGGTTTGAGAAGTGAATAGTTAGGAAGACCACTCTGAGGTGTAGCCTATGACCTCTGCAGTGTGAGGTGTGATTTCAAATCCTACTGCTGTTTTCAGGCAGGTTGTCTTTGTGCCTCAGTTTTTACATGTAAAATTGAGATAATTACAGAGGCCCCGCAAGGTTGAGCTTGGGAAATCACTGTGTATTACTGTGGTCATTAAATATACTCCTCCGACATATACTTGAAAGGGCCAAGACATTCTTTGGAGTTCAAGAAACTTGAATGACATCACTGTACCAGAAGCTACAAAGCCTTGGGGCTTGGGGAGATGACACAAGTGAGGACGGTTTGCTGCTCTTGAAGGAGGCAGGAGTATGATTCTCAGCATGTGTGTCAGGTGGCACACACCCACCTGTAACTTCAGCTTTACAAGATCTGCAATGCACTCTTAATAGCCTAACACACACACACACTTGCATGAGTGCACACACACAGAGTAACATAAATCTTGAAAAGAAGCTATGAAGTCTAGACTGCATAGAGTTCCTGGAACTTTGCACTGGTGATTTTAATGCATTTTAAAAATCTTCTAAAGTAGACTGTGTTTCTTTTTGTTTTAAAGTTTAAGGGAACAGGAAAGTGGAACGAATCCATGGAGGCAATTGTTAAAATTTGCTCTTTGGATTTTAATGTCAGAAAATAGAACCAAGATACTTTTCTTTTCCCATAGTTCTAAGGATATTTCTTGCCCTCTAATCCTCTTGTCATTTCCAACCAGTCTGTTGATTTTGTTAGAAGTTGTTCTCTAGTGTTGAGAAATTCATATAACCTTGGAAGCCCTGAATTACCTGTTATTTAAAAGAATATCCCAAAGTTCATCTGAAGTGCGTCATGTGGAGGTGTGTGGCAGGGTTGACTGCCTTCTTTCTGTTTGGGGCCTTGGAAGTAAGATAGCCCATATAAGCTTAGAATTTAGAGACTGTTGGTAAAGGTTAAATACGTAGGGACTATAGAGATGGCCCTGAGCGTCAAAGTCTCTGCTGTACAACTTAGGGAAGGAAGGTTTGATTGACAGTTTGAGGGCTAGAATGGTAGGGCAGCAGGATCACACTGAGTGCACAAACAGGAAGCAGAGAGAGGATCATTGGCACTCAGTTTGCTGTATTCTTTTGAAATTATTTTTTATTTTATTTTATAAATTAAAATGTAATTGCATAATTTCTCTTTCCCTTGCCTCCCTCCCAAATCCTCTCTCGAACCAACTCCCTTGCTCTATGTCAAAATCGTGGCTTCTTTTTCTTTAGTGTTTATTGTGTGTGTGTGTGTATTGTATATGTGTCTTAGATATTTTTGGTTGTTAACCTAGCTTATACAAGGAAGGGTTTAATTTGGAAGCAGAGAGAACAAACTGAAAATGTCACCAGTCTTTAAGCTCCCCAGTGACACACTCCCTCCTGAGCCTTCCCAAACACGACCATCATCTGGGGACCAAGCCTTCAAATGCCTGAGAATGTGGGGGACATCTTGTTCAAACCATCATAAGATATGAATGCCTAAATATACAACTGACACAGATAGTGTTGCTTAAGTAGGTGTGGTTTCAGGGCTGAGCACTTGGTCTTGGATATCCACTGCTCTGCACACAGGATGGTAACCCCCACACAGTGCTGCTGCACGTGGTTTACATAGTTCTTCCCATCTTGGTTGCCCGAATCTAGATATCCATCATGGGCAGGCCCAGAGGCTTGTCTAATTGGCCATTCCAGATCCTGTCAAGTTGACAGTATTAATCACACACCTGAGGTTGAAGGTAGAAAATAGATTTTCGGAAGAGTTTGTTAATGTGCTAACTGAGATGCTACAATATTTGCTTTTGTTATACATTGTATATTTTAAATGATAAAGACTGGATGTTATTGAAGTGTCTGCTGAGACTACAGTTCACTTTTCTGCACTTTAATTTGAGAATGTGGGTATCAAAATCCTATGCTGTGCTTCCATCTCTTTCTCTCTACATTTGTGGTGTTGTGGCTTGGACCCACGATTTCCTGGATGCTAAGCAGGTGCTCAGCCATTAACAGTATGCATTTGTGTGTGTGTGTGTGTGTGTGTGTGTGTGTGTGTGTGTGTGTGTGCGCGCACACACACACACATATTCCTGTGCAAAGATCAGAAAGTGACATCAGACATCTTCTATTAAGAAAGGGTATCTTGGGCTGGAGAGATGGCTCAGCCATTAAAGGCTAGGTTCACAACCAAAGATAAAAGAAAGGGTGTCTCACTAAACCTGTATTTGTGTTAGACAGGCAGGCCAGTGGGTGTCAGGGATCTGCTCCCCCAGTGCTGATGTGATGGGCATGTGTTGTCACACTAGGCTTTTATGTGGATGTGTGACATCTGAACTCAAGTCCTCTAACTTACCCATGTCCTCAGCCCTATGACATGAGTATACTAAAGTTCTGAGTGTCACTCTGAAGTCTCCTGAATGAGTGGTTTGTGGAAATATAAAATTTTTAGTGTTTCGTAGATTTTTATAGGGTTATAAAATATTTCTTGAGGTGGTTGTCTGCCTGCCCAATCAGAGCCATTCATGTCCCAGGTGTAGTGATCATTATGGTAAATTTTAGCTTTGCTTAAGTAGATTTAAAAATCTTAGAGTGTTTTTATATTTTTCAAAAATTTCCAGTGAGGTCTGAACTGGTTAAATCTTGACTAATAATAAACACAATTTCTTTCTCTCTTTTTTTTGTATTTCAAAGATTTTCTGTGTTTATAATCTATGCAATATGTGACTTGCATAAGCTGTTTTTAATGCCTGAGATTATAAATATGGATGTCAAATGTTTTGAAAGAAAACTGAAAGTGGAGAATAGAGTGATAATTAAGATGCAGTGTTATGTCTTTGTGAGACTTATCAATTTTTTCTCTTTACAGCTGATCACATTTTGTTTGCTTTCATCTTGGATTTCTTTTCAAGCTAAAATAATGTCTTATCCTTATTTCCAGGCAAGCCAAAATTCCTTCCGTATAGAATATGACACCTTCGGTGAACTGAAGGTCCCAACCGATAAGTACTATGGTGCCCAGACTGTGAGGTCTATGATGAACTTTAAGATTGGAGGTGCAACAGAACAAATGCCAGTAAGTGGCTTTGTGGAGATATTGACTTAGAACAAGGCTATATTCACACAAATCATATTATTTTATAAATATTTTACAAATTTAAGGTGTAAAGTTATGAGAAGACTAGCTTTCTAAGTAGCGATTTCTCTTTCATTAAAATGCCAACAACCTATTAAAGTTTTAGAATGCTATTATTTTCAGCCATGAGTTTGAGTAGTTTGGAGTTTTAGCTGTTATAATGAAATAATTTGCTAATGGCTATATTAGTTAGGGTTCTCTAAAAGAACAGAAGTGATTGTGTGTGTGGTGTGTGTGCGCGCGTGTGTGTGATTCATTAGAGTGGCTTACAGGATGTGGTCGGGGTATTCTAACAATAGCTGTTTCCCGATGTGAAGGCCAAGGAAATGATAGTTGTTCCATTCACAATCCTGGATGTCTCAGCACTCCCAATCTGCTGCTTCTGTGTCCCAGGGAATTTCTAGAGAGCTGCTGGTCTTCAGCCTACATTGTAATCCCAAAGAAGTGGGTTCTAATAACCAGTGAAGGAGTGTGTCAGCAGCAGGATAGACGGACTTACCAGCAAGAGTGAAAGCAAGCAGACAAAAAGCAAAAGCTTCCTTCTTCCTTGTTGTTCTACAGGGTCAGCCGCCAGAATTTAGTGTAGTACAGATTTAGGGTAGGTTTTCCGACCCCAGATGATCCAGCAAGGAAACCCTCCACAGTGTGACCCTCAAAAGTGGTCAGGTTGGAAACTAAGATAGGCAATTGGAAGGGTTTTTTAGTTAGGGTTTCACAGTTGGTAAACAGTTTTATTTTAGTACTCAAATTCTTTTTTCTTTCCACTGAATTAAAGCTCTGATTTTCTTCCTTTACTTATTTTTTCTCCGGTTTTCTTTAAATATTATACTTTCTGTTATGGTCCAGTTTCCGGATGAGTATACATGGAACAGATACCTCAGAGCACTAAGATCTAGAGCATATGTGAGTGTTGGTGTGTGCACTATGTAATGAGACTACTCTGCCCCAGTCCAGTGAATCCAGATGCCATGAGTAAGGCAGGGTGCCAGTGGGCAGCACTAAGGAAGGAAATGGCTGGAGTTGTGATATGTCACCGGCTGTGGGATATATCTTGATTTCTGAGACGCTAAGGTGTGAAGAGCTGGTGAAGTACATCTTACCCTTTAGAGCCCAGCTGGGGAATAAAGACGGTCAGTGCAGGGCACAGAGAGGCCTAGAAGGAGCCAGACTCCATCCGGTGAGATACTGATTAGTAGTTATTTTCTCAGTATCCCTTTTATCCTAAATACTTTTAATTCCACATTTTAACTTATTTTTAGGCCGCCACATTGAATCCTGAGTAATTTCCAGAATTTTATGATGGCAGCAGAATCTTGAAGAAGGTCTCTTTGTAAGCATTGCTACTAGTGTGCTTGAGAAGGAGTTAGACATAGGGTCTGACTACATAGTTGGGTGGCAGAAGGTGGTGACTGAGCCGCAGATATGCTCACGGTTTAGCTTCTGGGGATAAGGAGGTGAGCCCGGCTGACTTGAGGGAGGGACCATGGCTGCTGCTTCTCTGGGACTGGGCAGCCATCTGGATTACGTGTCTGTGGACAGTGACATCTGAGCTGTCAGGTTTGTCACTGAGTTTTGTTTAATATGAAAAAGACCTTTGAGCTTAGCATGATTACAACCAAGTGTTTGTTCCTAAATTCCAAAGGAAGATTAACCCCTAAATAATCATCATGAATGTCTATACTTATCTTCATGAAAGGGTATAGAGGCGATGAGACAGTGAGCAGAAGTTCACTCGAGTAGTTTAAGAATATCAAGAATTTCTCCCGTGGTACCCTGTGCTTTCTTATCTTGAAGCTGCTGCGTAACAAAACTTTCTCTGCCGTGACCCCTTTTCATTTGCACGGACTTGTCAACACTAGACTCAGTCATCCACCCAGATAGTTGTATCAGGTGACCTTTGGTTACGATTCAGATTTCCGTCTGTTTTCACGTTGAAAAACTCTTTACGTCTCCAGTTGGGTGTGGTGGTTCTCTGTTTGAAATCCCAGCCCTTTTGTGGTTGTTTTGAAGTCAGGTTTAAAATGATGCAGCATTTGTAAGGGGAAATGATTGAGGACTTTATTTTAATACATATTGCATAAAATAACACAGTATTTGATAGTATATATCCATGAAGCACAATTATTATTGGTATTGTCTTTATGTGAACATTTCTCTGTATGTTTTTTGACAATAGCTATGTATACATATATACAAGTCTCAATTTTTTTCTGTTCTGTTGATTCATTATACATATAAGCAAATTTTCTCTGTTTTCTAAACTTTGGAGGGTCGTAACATTGGTGCCATTTTCTACACCTGCATAAAGTAAGAAGTTTTCATGCTTATCAAAAATTGCAAATTTAAGGTATTTTTCTGATTAATTTCAGATCCCAGTCATTAAAGCTTTTGGCATCCTGAAGCGAGCTGCTGCTGAAGTAAACCAGGATTATGGTCTTGATCCAAAGATTGCTAGTGCGATAATGAAGGCAGCAGATGAGGTAGGAGGCGGTGAGCGTGTTTACATGGTGGCATCGAAGCTGTGCCTGCGGAGGGGCACGCCAAAGTGTCCGGTTAATGAATTTCAGGGTAGGGTGGCGGCATTATCATTATTACTTAGTGAGGATTTAATGCAGTGCTCAGAACATCTTGTGAGGACATTTCTGGGTAATTCTACCACCCAGTTTCTCTGGCTGACCTGGACTCACTTTGTAGACCAGGCTGGCCTTGAACTCACAGAGATCCACCTGCCTCTGCCTCCCGAGTGCTGGAATTAAAGGCGTGCACCACCATGCCCAGCAATTGGACTGTTGTGAACTGCCATGTGGTTGCTGGGATTTGAACTCGGGTCCGTGCTCTTAACCACTGAGCCATCTCTCCAGCCCATTCCTAGCTTTTTTTTCTTTTTTTAAGTCTCTGTTGATTTATATAGTTTTAAGAAAAAAAATGGAAAAGATGGTTTGAACTTCAGCTTTTTAATCTTATGAATAATTGATTCCTTTTTAAAGTAGTTGATATTTGGTTGTACATCTCAAGAATATAATCTCCTTAGGCACTGTCATGGGGAAGTGGTCAGAGATGAGTTGTAACATTGTGTTTAAAGTGTCACCTTTGCGATGTTTATGATGCTAAAAAGGAAGGGCTCCTGTCATAACAACTGTGTAATGCAGTTTCCTTAGTTATATTATCACTAATAGAAATTGGTTCCTAAATATTGACACAGAACAGAGTCTAAGCTTAGAGGAACATTCTTTAAAATGTACTTTATGATTTTAAATTTGAAAGTTCAGAGAAGAAAATGGACAGAGAATGTGTGTTTCCCCCAGGTAACCCCATGCCCTCAGCTTAGGTAGTACAATCACAGATGCTCTGGTTCCTTCTGTAAAATATGTAATAGCGTCTGTACACTTCCCATCTTGTGTCTTAAGTTGTTTCTTATTTGCTGACACAGCTGATACTGTAAATGTGGTGCGAGTTGTTCCGCTCTGTTCCAGACAGAGGTACATGCTCAGTACAAGCACAGCTTTAAAAAGTTGTCTGAAAATATTTTCATTCTGTGAGCTTTTGACTCTGAAGATGGAGCCCACAGTCAGGGAGGCCTTCATAAACACACACCCATTGCAGGGGAGATGGAAGCAGGTGCTGGTGAGGAAGAGGAGGCGCCGGACCTGGGGTGGAGGCAGGCTTTCCTTCCTGCTCCATTCAAAGACTTGAGGAGAAGACGGTTATTCAAGTTGATGGAGCTCTCAAATACATTCTGATTTCTAAGTTAGTCATTTTATAGTGAAGTTAAGTATTCATTGTGTGAGGAAGCCTACAATTTAAGAGTTACCACATAGACTGAGACTTTAAAAATCTCAGAGGGGCAGTGAGATGGCTTAGTGGGTAAAGGTTCCTGCTTCTCAAGCCCAAAAAGACCCAAGTTTGATTCCCAGAATCCGAGTAAAGATGAAAGGAAGGTCTTCACAGTTGTCCTCTGACCTACACACACACACACACACACACACACACACACACACACACACACACACGCAGAAATAAATAATAAATTTAACAAAGAAATCTGCCAGGAACTGCTTCACAGTTGTCCTCTGACCTACACACACACACACCCGTGCAGAAATAAATAATAAATTTAACAGAGAAACCTGCAGGAACCGGGCAGGTCTGGGCAGTGCTTCACATTTGGCCCTCGCTGCGCAGTGCACATCTGTACAGTGAAGTCGCTCTTAGTAACTCACATTATTGAGCCCCTGGCTCATTTCCTGCTGGATGTGCTGCAGCAGGTGGCACAGAAACAAGAAAAATGGCTTTCATTCGGTTGTCATCTGAGCCAGTGAATGTCATTATTCAGAATATATAAAGTTGCCTATTTCAAAGTAACTGATTAGAAAAAGTAAATGCCACAGATGTTTAGGATTGTGCCACAGCTGAGTTTAACCGTCTTGAAGCCATTAGCAAGACTCTTAGCATATGAAACAATTGATGTCTTTAAAATAGTCCTGTAAGCAAAGCTTTACCCAGTCATGCTTGATTTTAAATAGCTAAATAAGTACCTAGTGTCCCTTATTTTAAAGACTTACTATTAATCTTTTCTTTTCTGCAGGTAGCTGAAGGTAAATTAAATGATCATTTTCCTTTGGTGGTGTGGCAGACCGGATCAGGAACCCAGACAAATATGAATGTAAATGAGGTCATTAGCAATAGAGCAATTGAAATGTTAGGAGGTGAACTTGGCAGCAAGAAGCCGGTGCACCCCAATGACCATGTTAATAAAAGCCAGGTGGGTATGTGCGCTCTGCTTTGTGGGACAGATTGACAAGAATATGGGAGACTTTGTAAGACAAGCCCTCGATTGTTGGACAAGGAGAGTTTGTTCAGCTTGTGTTCTTTACTAGAAAAGACTTAAGTTTTTTCTTCCAGGAATCATGGTTGGCTTCAGTCTTCATAAAACAATCACTGTTAGGACATCTTGGTTTAGTGTATGTATATATTTTTATTGTTTCATTTATTTAAAACCTTCTTTATTTCAAAATAGATTTGTAAAGATAATTTAGTCTTCTTGATTTCATAACACTAATGCCTGTTATAACTGGCTTCAGTTACTGGAACGAAGAATTTGCTCTGGGCACAGTGTTCTTAAACAGGGTTCTTTTAGGATTTCCCTAGTTTTCCATCGAGTTTTCACTTTGAGGTTTAGGGTTCCTAGGTGTGGGCAGGTTGTGGATATACAGTCCCTAACAGTAGCGGTGCCTTCCCTTGATTGGCATGTAGACAGGCTGTGAGCTTCTAGGGGGACTGTCCCAGGAGAGAGAGAGAGAGAGAGAGAGAGAGAGAGAGAGAGAGAGAGAGAG
>CAJQZJ010000077.1:948739-975200 GCA_907164525.1 Lophiomys imhausi
CGACTGTGCTAGCCTGGCGACTGTGCTAGCCTGGCGACTGTGCTAGCCAGGCGACTGTGCTAGCCTGGCCTACTTCCCAGCCATTACCGGCCATCAATTCTGCACCTGGTTGCTCCTACTCCATCCATCCTCATTGTGACTTCTTCATGGCAGTCTCCTCCTCCTCCTCCTCTTTCTCTCCTTGACCACCTGGGACCCTCTCCCTGGGATCGGTAGTCCGGCCTCCTCCTCTCCTGCCGAACTCTAGGCTGATGAGCTCTTTATTAAGCAATTGGAGATGATGGAAAGCAAGTTTTACACATCATTAAGACAAGAGATTCTTCAGTAGTAATGTCCTCACGTCCCGACTGTAGCCAGACACCTGGGCACAGAAATCCGAATCTGAATACACAGTGCACAAGACCCAACAGAAGTTAATAAAATTTATTTTACTTTTTAAAGGTTTCCATATAAGAGTTCATAGGCATGCAGTTTACATGATAGCTTTGTTTGCTTTCTGATAGCATTTAGTCCTTTCCCGTCAAAGTTGTTTTAAGTAGTTTTCAAAGAAAGCAGAAAAGTTGACTATTGAGAAACTTATCACATGGTAAGTGTGCTGTAAGCTTAGTTTTTGTGGGTTACACTGTAATATTTCTTTGCCTTAACATTTTTAAATACTGCCTTCCCACTAGTACAGTACTATAATCTGAATGATAATTACTGTTGTTATTGTTATTAGGACCAGCTTGTCATGTCCGGAAAACTAATTAAGATGCAGATGTTACCAGAAGGTTAGGGTAGTGATAACTATACAGTACATATCACAGGCTAATAGGTGAGTTTTTCAAAATATTCATTCAGTTTTTTTTAAATTTCATACATGTATAAAATGTATTTTGACCATATTCAGCCACCGTCCAGACCCCCAGACATGTCTCCCACCCAACTTCAAATACTCCCTACACACACACATACATATACACTCTCTCTTTCTCTCTCAGTATATATCCCCAAGTTCAATTTGTGCTACCCATATATGCATGGGCGTGGGATTATCCACTGGGATATGGGCAACCCAGTAATAGCCATCCCCAAAGAAAAATGACTCCTTCCTCCAGCGGTCAAAGCCTGTCAATAGCTCCTCAGGTAGGGGAGGGGCTCCACTCAGAAAATTTCAAGTGGCTTGATCTTGGGAGATAACCATAACAGATGTGAGTTCGCTGTGGAATAGCCATGCTGTGGCCAGAGGACAGCACCCCCGCTCTCCTTCCATCCTCCAGCTAGTCTGTCATCCTGCCTTCTCTTCTGAGATGTCTTCGAGCCTTGGAGTAAGGATGATACAGAGGTGCTCTCTGTGGCTGAGCACTCACACTTGCTTGTTCTTTAGCTGAGGTTTTTAAACATCATGTTTTAGTAGAAAGGAACTATATTAGGGTTTAGAGTACACAGATTTCAGTATCTTTGATTGTGGGATGGGTGGACTGAGACTGTAGCTTATCTGTATTCCCTATTCTTTCAAGAGTAGAAAAGACTGGAGTAGACAGAGATTTTAAACAATTAAATAAGACTAGAGTGTAGACAAAAAGCAGATGAATTTCACAGTTCTCATCCCTACTCAAGAGTAGTCAGGCCTTGCATGCATGGGCTTGTTAAAGAGTCATGTTAAGAGGCCTTTTGGGATGTCTTAAAGTGTTGACACTTAAGCATTTTCCTTAAGTGAAGATTTTCATTTATTTATTTATTTATGTTTGATTGATTTATAGATGTTTGTAGTACTGGGAATCAAGCTCAGTCAGACAAGCAGTACACCCAGTCCTCCATTCTAATTTGCTTTGTGTATACTGGACTTTAACTTGCTTAATGTTGTCATGTGTGTTTACCCTCCCTGTTTACCCTCGGAGCTCTGTCCTTCATGCAGGCTTGCCTTTTGTCACGGCCCCGAATAAGTTTGAAGCTCTGGCCGCTCATGATGCTCTGGTGGAGCTTAGTGGAGCCATGAACACCACCGCCTGCAGTTTGATGAAGATAGCGAATGATATTCGCTTCCTGGGTTCCGGTCCTCGCTCAGGTCTAGGAGAGCTCATCTTGCCTGAAAATGAACCAGGCAGCAGCATCATGCCAGGTGAGCACACAGCTGATAAATTCTGGAGCTGGAATTTGACTCTATCCCAGGGGCTTGTGAGCATAGAACATTTTCCACTTACTGTCATCCCTGACGCAATGGGAATGTGTGAGGAACACTTTCTACAGTATCCATGTGGGACACTGCATAACTTTTAGGAGTGTCACCAAGTCAGGAAAATAACTTGAGTTAGTGGTGTGTTGAGGTTCCCATCCTGGAACCTTTGTGTAGTTTTATCCTTCAGTCTGAGGCAGGAGAATGCCAGAGTGAAACAGTCAGCCTGGGTTAGATACATCAGAGCCCTGCTGAACGCTCAGGGCGTGCTTTGCCTCAGGTTCGGTCTTGTTAAGTCAAAGTGACAGACACTGGGTCTGGGAGGTGTGTGTAGTTGGGTGAACAGGCATTTAGGGAGAGGCGACTTAGAGAAGTACCTTGATATTGTGCTCTACTCATTCAGCATTCCACTGGTGACTTGGGGTAGAGACCAGGAACACTTGCTAATCATTTAGCAGATGGCAAAAGTTGAGGTGGCACTGTGTCATATAAGAGTCAAGATTCACAAAGGCCCATCGGGAAGCCAGTTGAGCTATACAAAAATTGACAAAGTAACTTAATAATTTAGTATATAGAAAAAACTTTGACTAGATTTAACTATATATATTATAGATGGTCTGTATATGTGCATAGAACAAAAGATCTCAATTTGCAATACTTTGAGTTGAAAAGTGAGATATAGGGGGCTGGAGAGATGGCTCAGCGGTTAAGAATAGTGACTGTTCTTCCAAAGGACTCAGTTTCAAATCCCAGCACCCACATAGCAGTTCACAGCTCTCTCTAATTGCTGGGCGTGGTGGCACACACCTTTAATCCCAGCACTCTGGAGGTAGAGGCAGGTGTATCTCTGTGAGATCAAGGCTAGCCTGGTCTATAAAGTGAGTCTAGGACAGTCAGGGCTACACAAAGGAACCCTGTCTCAAAAACCTAAAAAAAAGAAAAAACAAAAATGACATATACGTTTAGTTGATTGCAAATTCAAAATAATTATTAAAAAGAGAAATGGAGCCCAGTGTGGTAATACATGTGGCTAATCCTGGCACTTTGGAGGCTGAGGCTGGAAGATTATGAGTTCAAGGCCATCCTGGGCTACAAATAATATTTCAGGCCTGACTGGGCAACTAAGCAAAACTCTGTTTCCAAAAGAAAAGACAAATGATGATGGAAGAACATCACAGACAAAGGGTCAATCCTCCCTTGCATTCTCTACCCTGGGTAGAAGAGTCTGCTGTGTGTGACTTGGATTTGGACTTTTTTTGTTGTTGTTGTTGCTTTTTTGAGACAGGGTTTCTCTGTGTAACAGCCCTGGCTGTCCTGGACTTGCTTTGTAGACAAGGCTGGCCTCGAACTCACTCGCCTGTCTCTGCCTCCCAAATGCTGGGATCAAAGGTGTGCGCCACCATGCCTGGTGGATTTTGGACTTCTTAAAGGAGCTCTGCTGAGCTAGAGCCAGGGACTTGGGTGGTGAATAGAGTTCTGGCATAGCATCTCCCCATAGCAGCATGACCTTCTCTGTGTAGACCTTATTTATTGGAGTTGCCAGCACTTTTCTTGGATGCCACCCTCTTGGAGAGTAGAGTCTATGTCCTTCTAATTGTGTATTTTGTGCCTGGATGCCTAAATGCCTACACAGGAGTGAAGACCATAATGATGGAGAACTGTGTAGATGGATCTATTTATTAGTTTTTGCTAAGTGAGTCTGTGTGGCTAAGCATTCCCCCCTCTCATTCATATTTTTGTGTGTCTGTGATATTCAGGATTGAACCCAGGGTGTCTCATGTTAGGCAAATATTTTGTCTTTAAGATGTGTCCCTAGAATTCTTCATACTTTTTGAGTCAAGGTTTTACTAAGTTGCTTAGGCTGGCCTTGACTCGGTAGCTCAGGTAGTCCTTGAACTTGGAATCTTCCTGCCTCCGCCTACTGAGTGACTAGAGTTGTAGTCACTGCCTCAACTTTGCCCTATTTTATGTCTCTATTTAATAACATTAGATTTCTTTCTCTGACTGATATAAAAGCGGTATGGGAAGCCATGAGCATATTTGATGAGATTCTGCACTGGTTTTCTCAAAGGAAAGGTGAATCCTACTCAGTGTGAAGCGATGACCATGGTTGCAGCCCAAGTTATGGGGAATCATGTTGCTGTTACTGTTGGAGGCAGCAGTGGACATTTTGAGTTGAATGTTTTTAAACCAATGATGGTAAGCTTTCTATCTGATTTTTAGCAGCTTTTGATTAAAGACTAATTGCCAATGCTCTTGTCTTTCTTGAAGGCTTCTAGAACTTCCACAGAAGTAGTTGTGTGGTGTAGGTAACATCTAGAAGTCAAGTGTGTCCTCGTTCTACTGGTTTAACCTGGGATATTGTCATTTTTGATAGTTTGCTTTTTTAAGTGGAAGAAAGAAATCTTCAAGTAAGACAGGGGTTTCTTTGTCTCCTACCACCATGGATCCCAGTATCTAGAAATCAGTTCAAGTCTGCTCAGATTAAAAAGTATGCCTTTCTTACAGCGCTGTCTCCTGCTCATGCTGCTGTGTGCCATCTTCCTCCAGATTTGGTTGGGAAAGGCTGACCCATTGTCACTTTCTTTCATGGTTGATCGCTGTGGTCCAGCCTCAGCTGCTTCACACTTTGTTCTCCAGCGTCTCCATCCATTCTCAGGATGCCATGTTGATCCTCTCAGTTTCTTCAGCACTTTCTCTGTCCAAAACAAAGCTTTCTTTAGTTTACTTTTGCCTTTTCCTTGTGCCTTGGAAACTGTCCACCAAACTTCTCCTTTTCCTCATCATTCCAAATATGGAACAAGATGGTGTCATCTTGTGTACACATTCCTGAGCCTCAGATAGCCAAGACGTGTCAACCATTAAGTCCTTCATTTGTACAGTGGTGATATGAAATACAGTAGAGGCTTATTTCTTACTGGTTTGTGCTATAAAGTCTAATTGATAAGAATATTCAAATGACTATTAGTATATTAATTTAAGTTTCAATTTGGATTACATAATTTTAGGTGCTCACAATGAAACAATAAACATGACAAGGTTTTTTGTTTTTTGCTTTCATGGCATGCACATTCTGTTGGGATTGCGAAATGAAAGACAGGCTAATATGAACTTCAGTCCTATATGCTGTTACATCAAGGCCATATTCCCAACAGTTAAAATCAGCTGCCTGACATACACAGATGTATAAAAACTATTTATTGTTAGATTTTTAATCATTTATTGTGTCTTAGAAGTAATACCATATTATTTCTTCTTTGAAAAGACGAAGAAAGAAACAAAAAGTTTGGTAGGCACAGTCTTTCCATGGCATAAAGTAAAACTGCTGCATCTGACCCTGAAAGACAGGTGGACATTGGGGTAGGAGTAGACCTAATTGAAAAAAAAAAGTTTGCCTTTAATTAGAAAATCCAGATGATATTTGGCTTGCTATGAGTTGTTAGGATCAAATGAA
The DNA here is from genome assembly GCA_907164525.1 of Lophiomys imhausi. NCBI lineage: Eukaryota > Metazoa > Chordata > Mammalia > Rodentia > Muridae > Lophiomys > Lophiomys imhausi. The sequence continues at coordinate 954,349 of CAJQZJ010000077.1, forward strand.
GCTTTAATGTCTAGCTTCTGTTAGAGTCCATTGGTGGAAGTACAGCTTCCAGACCTTTCCCGGTTTTTGTAACCGTACTTTTTAATTATTAAACACTTATTTATTAATAACTATATTCACTTATAACAAATACACTTACATAATTACTATTCCTACAAATGCCTACAACCCCTAAGAACTAAGCACTAAACCTATTGATAAGGACACAGTCTCTGCGGCAGGTCCTCAGTCGCCAGGAAACCAGTCTCTTTAATGCACTTAGCAGTCTTTATTCTGGAATATCTCAGATGCAGGTTCGTCAGGGTAAATTAGCTATGGGGGTTTCACCTTAAATAAGGCTTGAGACTTTCTTCTCTCTGGGAGACCTCAGCCGTCTGTAGGCCAACTTACTTCCTTCGTATCAGCAACTCTGCTGCTCTGCCTCAGTCTTTAAAGCTGGCCACAGTTCCGTTCAGGCCACGGTTCGGACAGGTCAAACCCCTCTAGGCAAAAGCTGAGCCACAGGGTTTAGTCCTTGGCCTTTTGCTGTCTTGCTGAGGCTTTATCTGCTCACCAGCTTCTTTCTGCCTCAGGGAGATCTGGCCATTGGTCTACCAGAACTTTCTCCAGCAGGACTCTCGGAGCTCTCTCATATCGGGAGCCCTTAGCACGCACGCGCCCCTCTGGCATCATCCACTTGTCCTTAAATAGGATCACTCCTTGTTCCACCTGCTTCAGCTTAAGTTGGGCTCTGCCCACTTAGCAGCTGAAAACAATGCCAGGTCATAAAGTCTTTCCTTGTTTCACCTGGCTTCAACCTTGTTTTTCAGTCCAAAGAGACTCCCCTCGTTTCACGTGACTTCATCCATAAGCTGATAAGCTAATTGCTCACAGCCAAGTTGATCTTCATGCCCCGAATTAAGAGACTCATCAGAAACCTAGATATTCACTAAATCTAACTTATATTAATCTATTAACCCCTACAAGTTTTAGACAGAGTAAATATTGCTCAAAAGAAACAGGTGTTAAATGTACCTGTTGGTTTTATATGATCTTAAGCATTACATGCTATTACTTTAAAATGAGCCTGGAATGTTTGTCCATTAAGCATAAACTCAGAGAGTCCAAACTTTAGCATCTGTCTTAGGCCCCTGAGCCCGTACTCCTCTTCCCCTGTGTGGGGTTTTCATCCCTTTCTGGATTTCCTCTTCCTCTGTGACAACTACAACTCCTGGATTGTGGGTTCAACACATCTCGATAGTTTTGCATGGTCACCATGGGCTGTCTTGTGCTAGTCACTCACACTTAATGTCTTTACTGTCATTTTTAAATTTGTAACTTTGTGTCCTCTGTCCTCGGTGTCTTCCTTTATCATTTGTTTCTTGGGTATCATACTGCAGAATTGGTAGGCGTGATGTGTGGTTATTGGAATATATGTCCAGCATGGAACATCAAATAATGAATATCATTGGACAGAAACAAAACAGAGTAAACTGAGGCTTAGAAGTGATTGGCCTTCCTTTTCTTTTGTGTATCTCTGACAGATTAAGAATGTGTTGCATTCAGCCATGCTGCTGGGGAATGCTTCAGTGTCCTTCACAGAGAACTGTGTGGTGGGGATCCAGGCCAACACAGAAAGGATCAACAAGCTAATGAATGAGTCTTTAATGTTGGTGACAGCTCTTAATCCACATATAGGTAAGTTTGGAGGGTAATGCCGTTTTGAAACCAGCATTTAAAAGCTTTAAAAAAAAACCTTCAAAACATTTTAAATTGTGTGTATGTCCGCGCGCGCGTGTGTCTGTGCACCATGGTGTACATGTGTGTGTGTCAGTTTTCTGTTTCTACTGTGTTGGTCCCAGGGATGGAACTATGGTTAGCAGTCTTGGCAGCAAGCACCTTTATCTGGTCAATCATTTTGCTGGTCCCAAAAGTTACCAGTGACTTGTTTCTTGGACAGGGTCTCAGGTATATGGCCTACGATGGCTTTGAACTCTTCTTTAAAAAAAGGAAGTGTGCATCTCTCTCTGTCCATTCATCCATCTGACCATCCGTCCGTCTAGTCTGTCTGTCTTTGTGCTTATGTGTCCCATGGGGGTCAGAGAAGAGCTTGTAAGAGTCAGTTCTCTTCTTCCACCGTGTCCGTCTGTGTGATGGAACCCAGAGCACTGGTGGAGAGCACCTATACACTCTAAGCCACCACACCAGCCCTTACTTTGTATTAATGGACTCATGCTGGGTGTTGTATGCAAGCAACTGGAGAAAGTTACCTGTAAGAGCCTCAGTTGGCAGTGTCACTAGGTGGCACTGCCTGATTACCAGCAGCAAGTGGATTGATTTGTTTCTTCCTTTCCTAGATACTATACCTTGATTTTGTTTTATCCAATTCAAATGTGGAGTGTTACTAGTTAAAAGAAAAAGGCAACATATATATTTATTCGAAGCTTATAGGGAAAGGGGGAGAAAACTAAATACTTTTTCTGAGACTGTCGTTTGGGTTCCTAGTCTTCCATATTGTAACTGTTTTATGCAGACTTAGATCGCAGGCTGACTGCCACCACCGCCATTAAGGCATTTGCTCTGGCTTCCCCAGGCTGAGGCAGCCAGTGTGTTCTGTGTAGTTCCCCTGCCGAGTAGATGGTCTGTTTTAGAGTGAGTGATGGTGTAGTTGTGTGGCACGATGCATTTACCACGTTATGTTCTGTAATCCTAACCTTAGGGGGTAGATTTTATTCATGGTTTGTTTTTTGTTTTAGTTTGATAAAGTTGGTAAAATGATTTGACTCATTTAAAATAGTTGCACACTAGTATTCAAGTAGCAAGGTGCAAAGGAACCCCAAAGGCTCATATGAGAAAGACTCCATCTGATCTTCACATGTTCCTGACACTTCTAGGTTAGAGGCTCTGTCTAAGAATGACTGGGAAGTTTTCTTAGACTCTGAGAGGACAGATCCACCCAAGCAAATGTGCCTTCCGAGCTCGGCAAGAACCACCTCACTGGCTGAGAGAGACCTGGTTCAGGCTCTCAGTGGCCTTGTGACGCACGAGGCTGGGTGCTTAATAGTGTTTTGTGTTGTGAGCAGAGATTCTCATGTTGTAGTCCTCATTCACCTACAAAGTGCAGAAGATAGGCTGACTTAAGAGTTTAATGTGAACATTCTTTCTGCTGATGACAGCATGCCATTGTTAGCACAGGTAAGAATATAGACTTATATTCTGAGGTAAGAATGAAATAAAGCAGGCCCAGTTTGGTTGTGGTTGCATCCAGACATGTACCACTGTATGGCCTGGTTACCATATTGCCTCAGCAGGCCCATCCCTTTGGTCATAGTCCTCTGACTTTTACTTTTTATTTTTGTCCTTCATCACTGACTTCATTGTCCTTGCTTTTGGCTTTTATCTTTTCAAAACTGTCAGTTTTTATTGTCAACACAACTGTGAGAACTTTCCAGTGCCAGCCTATATTTGAAAAGCAGATGTTGAAGTAAACCAATGCCTGTGATCTTTTGCTTTGTTTTTGAGGGAGGGGCTTGCTGTGTAGCCCAGGCTGAGACTCTTAATCATACCCTGGATGCTAGGATTACAGTGCATCATCCTGCTTGGGTTGCCTGGGTTACTTTGTCCAAATACATATTTCTGCTAAGACTTTCCCCTCTTTATCCTTGTAATGTCTAAGCAGATGCCAGGGAATGGCAGCCAGTGAGGTGGAGTGTCCAGAAGAGCAGGGCCATGGGAAGCAGCTGTGCTCCCTTCCCTCTCAGCCTGACTGCTCCTCCTCCACAGGACTTCCCACCTCTCCTCCAGAGGCAGGCCCGCCACTGTCTGTTAAACAGCTGTGAATTCTGCAGGCCTGCCTCATTTAACATTTCAGTGCTACTTAGAAAGGCGATCACTGCACAGCAAACCCAAGGGTGCATTTCTAGGCCACTGTGCTTTATTTTTGATTTTTTTATGTTCTCTCTCAATTATTGGTCCCTTTCAACATAGGAACAAATCATGGATCAGATGTTTCAGTCTTATTTCCTAAGAAAATCAAGGTTGTATTCTATAGAAGACATACTGGCTTGGTCACTCTTACATAGGGTTTTTTTGTTCTGTTTGGTTTTTGTTTTTGGAGACATGGTAGCCCTCATTGTCTGTCCTGGAACTCGCTCTGTAGACCAGGCTAACCTCGAAATAAGTGATCCACCTGCCTCTGCCTCCTGAGTGCCATTCCACCACCACACTGGCTGCCATTCCCTGGCATCTGCTTAGACATTACAAGGATAAAGAGGGGAAAGTCTTAGCAGAAATATGTATTTGGACAAAGTAACCCAGGCAACCCAAGCAGGATGATGCACTGTAATCCTAGCATCCAGGGGATGATTATGAGTCTCAGCATGGATTCCATTTCACACCCGTCAGAATGGCTAAGATCAAAAACTCAAATGACAGCACATGCTGACGAGGTTGTAAAGAAAGGAGAACACTCCTCCATTGCTGGTGGGAGTGCAAACTTGTACAACCACTATGGAAATCAGTCTGTTGATATCTTAGAAAACTTGGAATAGCCCTACCTCAAGACCCAGCCATACCACTTCTGGGTATCCATCCACCCAAACGATTCCTCACCAAACCACAAGGACATATCCTTATCTATGTTCATAGCAGCCTTATTTGTAATAACTAGAAACTGGAAACAACCCAGATGTCCCTCAACTGATGAATGGATAAATAAATTGTGGTACATTTACACAATGGAATACTACTCAGCTATCAGAAACAATGAAGTCATGCAATTTGCAGCCACATGGATGGAACTAGAGAAGCTCATCCTGAGTGAGCTAACCCAGACTCAGAAAGATGCACATGGCGTCTACTTACTTATAATTAGATTCTAGTCGTATAGTACAGGATAACTCTCCTACAACTAACACACCAAAATGGTCAGGAACATAGACTTAGTTACCTATTAATGGGACAGTTTGCCTTAGGGGTGCTACTATGTAGGCCCCATTGCAAGAGGAAGCTCTTAGCCCTCCTATGACTGTTGAACTGAGAGGGGCTGATAGGTAGGGACACTCCACATTGGAGGAGTGGGATGGGTGGGAGAGGGAGGAGTGGAAAGAGGACACTATGATGGAGATGTAACTTGAAATAAATAAACATTAAAAAAAGTCACAGCCTGGGCTACACAGCAAAGTTCCTTGATAGTTTTAACAAAGTTCCTTGGTAGTAAAATACCTGTTAGTGATTCACAAATCATGTCTCCTTCTGCCTCACTCCAATGTGGTTTTAGAATACAATACGTCATAGAAGAGGCCTGTAACACTAAGTAAATGATGGTTGTCTTTTGTTGTAACGAATTCACTACTAATGTGTGTGCTGTGTGGCTTCTCTTCAGGGTATGACAAAGCAGCAGAGATCGCCAAGACTGCACACAAGAAGGGATCAACCTTAAAGGAAACCGCTATTGAACTTGGCTATCTCACGGCAGAGCAGTTTGATGAATGGGTAAAACCCAAGGACATGCTGGGTCCAAAGTGACTTAAATAAATTTATATTAAAATAAACTTATGAAGGTTGAAAAACAAGACTCTGTGTTTTTAAATGAAAATGAGAACATTTAGGAGGAAACTATGTAGACTTGAGAATGTGTAGCCAGCAAAGTGGTCATTCACATGAAGCTCCAGGCCCACAGTAAACTAAGTGAGTGTAAAACAAAGTTCATTTTATAAAATAAAACAAAAATAGTTTACTTGTTATTTTATGTTAAATAGTATATAGTCAAACCTCTGGTATTTGTGCATGTGTTTGTCACTTCATAAACGTTTGAAAAGAGCCATCAGTTTGAAGAGTTTCAGTTTGTGGTTGGTAGTGTTTTAATAGTAAGATACTCGGTAGTGATTCACAAATCATGTCTCCAACGAGCTTGAATTTTCCTGTGCTCTCAGAGCATGAGCTGAGCTGGCAAAGCCATTTTGAGTAAGGATAGACGCGTGCGCGTGTGTGTGTCAGTTAGTATTACAAAATAGTATTTCAAACCTGTGATATATATGTGTTATAATACAGTTATAAAGACTGACATGATTGGGCCAAGAATCCCTTAATATTTGCTTTTGGAAATTAATTATAGTACCAACTCCATAGCACTTTAAATTCATTGCTTTTATAAAGAAGCAAAGAGTAACTAGTTCAAAATGTGTTGGAAGATGAATTTATTTATTTTTCTGGTGGTACTGCAGGTAGGACCCAGGTCCTTACATGTGCAAACATTCTACCACTGAGTTCTATTCCTGGTCTTTTTACTTTTTTGAGGTAAGGCACCATGGAATTGCCCAGTTTCCTTGAACTTGCTGTGTAGTTTGGGCAGATGTTGATCTTGCAAACCTTCTTCCTCAGCCTCCTGAGTAGCAAGGACTATGTGTCTGACTACCATTGGCTGAATTCTCACTGATTAAGCCTGAATGGACATTACATTTTTTTCTTTATTTTTATGTGTCTGTTTTCCCAGCATCTGTGTCTGTGCACCATGTTCATGCTTAGTGCCCTGGAGGCTAGAAGAGGGCATTGGATTCCCTGGGACTGGAGTTACAGGTGCCTGTGAGTTAACCTTGTGGTGCTGGGAAAAGAACACAGGTCCTCTGGAAGAGCCGCCAGTGCCTTTTACAACTGAACCATGTCTCCCGCCCTAAGTGTTTTTATTATAAAGAGTTTCAATTTTTTTTTTTTTTACATAACTCCAGAAGTTGTACGATGTAGTTGGTCCATATGGTTGGAGAGAGAGTGTGTGTGTGTGTGTGTGTGTGTGTGTGTGTGTGTGTGTGTGTGTGTTCTCAGTGCTGGGGATTCATCCTGGGTTCCATGCTACGCAGGTTCTACCACTGAGAAACTTTCTCACTATCTTTGCCAGTGATAGTAAGATAGTGATAGTACAATGCTTCTACAGCTTACTTTAGGGTAAGATGTGATTTTTCATAATTCCTTCAAGAAAGGTTTTTATTGAAATTAACAAAAATCAATTACATTGTGTAGCAACAACCAAACTTGTAAATAATTGGTAGTTGTGAGAATTGGTATTGAGTTGTGACCTACTTATCTGTTCAGATACTGATAACTACCTTGGCAGGCTGTCATTTGAGGGCTTGTCTACAGACATAACCACTTAGGTGGTAAAGATAACAGCACATCAGGCTCCCGGCCTCTCAAGCAGCTTTTGTATGAATGACTCAGCCCAGCATATTACAGGCCAAGCAATCCTTTGAGTTGACAATCATCTGATGGTGCTGAAGCAAAATAGTACAGGGTGATGTCATAGGAAGAAGGCTTTTAGAATTCTCTGTTGGATGCTTGCATTGAATGTTAACTTCATGTTTCCACTGGGAAACGTGCTCTGTGGACATCTCACAAACTCCAGACACTTGATTATCACCACTGTGGAAGGGATCTAACTGGTTGAAGCCAGAGAGATTGCTAAACACAACACACGGGAGAGACCCCTCCAGCAGCACTTCCAGCCCCAAGACCATTCAGTTAGGCGGTTCCTCTCTTACCCCCTCTCCATGGTTATAATAGGAAAGATCCTATTCCCTATAAAGATAGGCAGGTGGGGCATGGTGGCTTGTGCCTTTAATCATTGCACTCTAGAGGCAGGGTTAGCAGGATCTCCATTAGGTCAGGGCCTGCCAGGACTGTATAGTGAGACCCTGTCTTTAAAAACAAATCAAAAAAAAAAAAAACAAAAAACAAAAACAAAAACAGCAACAACATCACAAACAGGTCCAAAGTCTTGCAAAAATGTCAGGCCTAAGAGACATAGATCATTCATACTTGTAGGCAAACATGAAAGACCAGGGGCTTTCCCTTCCTTCCAATTTTTGTTTAAGCTTTATTTGTTGTTTGCTGTTGGTAGGTTTTTTTCTTCAGCTATATCTTTCTATGTAGCCCAGGCTGGCCTCAAACTTATTATTCTCCTGTCTCAGTATCCTGAATACTAGGATTACACATACCCACCACCTTGGTCCAGTTTTGATAGTTTCCTTGAATAAAGCATGTTAAAGGAGGAAATCAAAGGACTTAAATGAATAGTTTAGTCTGGATCTGTCAGCTCAACATATGAAGAGCAAAGAATTCACAGAAAGTAACAAATTTACTCATATCTTAGTGTTTAGCCTGGCTGACGGAGCAAAAAAATACAAACACTAGAGATTTTCATGCTTACAGTTGTTAACAGTCACGCTTCTACACAGCTGTGTTCCTTTCTTCCTCTTCTGCTCTGATCTGAAAGGTAGCAGGGAGAAACCAGAGAGTCCAATGTAATGGTATTTTTGTTTGTTTATTTGTTTTTGTTTTTAAAGAAATAGTCTCTAAAGATAAGATTAAAACTGGTAAGTCCAAATGATTCAACTTCTTGGAATGAATTCATTGAACTGACCATTTAACCTAACAGAACTTTTGCCTGAAATCTGGGTGAGGAGGAGGAGGAGGGAGCTACTGATTGTTTTTGTTTTAAGTGTTAAAAAGGGTGATCACAGGGCAGTTTGTGAGTACAGGCAGGTGAAACCGTTGTGAACTCAGATTCCACTCCTCAGTTTCCCCAAAAGACTGAGGAGCTTCAACCTGCTTGTTACCTCTGCCTGCTATGTAAGCACCAAACATCACCCATCAGTCTATGCTGCTTAGAATGAAAAGCCCTGTATCTCGAGAATGAAGCAGAAACACATTTCCTATGTCACTGTTCTATGTTCTTGCAGCAGGGGTGGGGGTGGGGGGTCTTGTCTTTCAGAGCCTGAGGTAAAAATGTGCTTAGTCTTCTCTCAGGTGAAGAAGAAATTTAGGAAGGAAGGTTCTTGAGCGCTATATGTGTTTGTCAGTAACTTGGGCTCTTTATCACGTTGGCCTAGAAATGAGGGTTGAAGGACATAGGAGAATAGGCAATGAACCAGAAGGAAGATGGGAGGCAGCCACCGAACGGAACTGTGCATGATGGAGAAGAACTTCGCATCTGATGTCAATTTCTAGATGCTGAGGAAGACAGGTAGACTGATGTAGTGTGGATGTCTGCTGTTTAGGTTTCTGGGCACTCCTCTGTCTAGAACCCACCTGCTTGTTCTCACTCTGACAGCTCATTTCACACTTACTGTCCCAGTTTTGTATGTGCCTACAGGTGTCCACCACAATGGTTGCCTCAGTTTTCTGAGCTCTCTGAAGAGAAATGAGTGAAGCTGCAGATAACCAGATTTTAAGAGGGTAGGACTAAGATGAGCACAGTAGCAGAGATGTGTGTGTTGTAACATCTTTTTATGTCTTACACAATAAATGTTAAATTGGCACACTGATATTAGAGTTTCGTTACTGTATTTCCATACACAAATGTTATTAAATGTTTACTCTTTTCATTCCACTCCCCTGTCCATCTCCTCGTCTCCCCCAAATTATCCCCGCTTCTCTAATGTTACATATATTTCATTACTCCCCTTTTCCCTCATTGTGGTTAAGTCAGCTTGACACACCTGGGAAGAATGGCCTTGATCAGATTGGCCTGTGGGAAGTCTGGTGACATTTTCTTGTTGCTAGTTGATGTAGAAGGGCATAGCCCACATTGGGAAATACCATCCCTAGACAGATGGGCCTGGGCTGTATAGAAAAGGTAACTGACCATGAACATGGGGGCAAGCCAGTAAGCAGCCTTCCTCCATGATCTCTGCCTCTAGTTTCCTGGCTTCCCTTCATGATGGACTGTTAGCTTCAAGCTGCAATAAATTCATTCGGTCCTTCACAAGTTGCTCTTGACCAGAATGTTTTTATATTACAGCAACAGGAAGAACAGAAATTGGTGCCAGAGTGAGCACTTCTGTGATGGCCTGACCATGTGGCCTTGGGTGGTTTTGTCGGAGGAAGCGGGAAGACTGGAGCTTTGGGCTGGAAAAGCCACTGAGTGCTCCGAGGATAATGATCTGTGGTGAGAAATTGGAAGATAATGCTGAGAGCAATGCAGACAATGGGGGCCTGGCTTGTGGGGTTTCAGAGGTAAGCTAGGTTGTCAGATGTGATGTGGAATTGCATTAAGAGGCTACCGAAGCAAAATCTTTGCTGGGACAATGGATGCTGGTTAATTAGGACTGAAGAGTCAGCTGTGATTAATTAGAGACCAGCGCAATGGACTTGAAGTCTCCTGGGAATATTTCCTCAGAGTTGGCACACAGTAGCAGTGGTCAAGAGGGGTCCAAGGCCACATCTCAACCTGCAACTAAACTTGGAAAATAAGGTATAATAGCCTCCTACATAGCACTGATTTTGATGTTCTGTAAGCTGCAGGGTTTTAAGGGCCATGTAAATAAACAGAGGCTTGGTACCATGTGGCAGGAATGGACTTCCAGCAGAGAAGCCTGCAAGGTATTCCTGAAAGTGCAGCCTCAGTGACAGTGGAGATGCCAGGACCATGGGATGGCCAATGAGGACAATAGCAGGAATGTGGTGAAACCAGCTTGTGCCTGTTAGATAATCTGTGTGTGTTTCAGATGGCAGAACTGAAGAGGTGGCTACTTAAACTCGTTGGAGCCCAGCAGGTCATGAGTGAGTTCCATGTATTCATTGGTTACATTTTTTTTTTTAGTTGTTAGGAATACTACAATGATAAACAGGCCTATGACATATCTCTGGCGTGTTGATTCAGAGTCCTTTGAACATAAAACCAGGAGTATATAGCTGGGTCACATGGTAGTTCTGTTTTTAGTTTGCTGTAGAAGCAACACCTACTTCCATAGTGAGTGAGCCAATTTACGTTCCTGCCATTGTGTAAGGGTTCCTCTTTGTCCACATCCTTGCTGAAATTTGTTGTCATTTGTTTCCTTGATGATAGTTATTCTGAATGGGGTTAGACAGAATCTCAACGCAGATTTCTTTATTTACTTATTTATTTATTCATCCATTTTGTGTTTCTTCACTACCCTTTGTGTGTGTGTCTGTGTGTGTGTGGGGGGGTGCGTGTGCATGTGCGTGTGTGTGTGCACACGTGCGTATGGTCACATGCTCACATATGTTTTTGTCCACATGTCACGGTGCATCTGGGGAACAGAGGACAATTCAGTTCTTTCTTTGTATCATGTGAATTCTGAGAGTTGAACACTCAGCCTGGAGTTCAACAAGCACCTTTGCCTACTGAACCATCTTATGGGTGCCAAAAGTAGCTTTAATTTTAATTTTCCTGATAGCTAAGGATGTTGAATAGTTTTCAAATATTGATTGACCATTTGTATTTCTTTTTTTGAGAGCTATCTATTATGTTTATTAGCCCATGTATTGATTGAATGATTCAAAGCTTTTTGGTGTTTAAGTTTTGCAGTTTTTATATATTGTAAATATTAATTTCCTGTCAGCAAATAATTATCCCTTTTTGTATCATCAGCATGCTCTAAAAGGGCAATATTGGGCTCTCTTATGTCACTTGTGTAAGTCCAAGTGAAGGTCTGGTACTTTGGATCCATTTGAGCTGCCTTGGTGTTTCTGAAGTAACTTAAGTAACCATTGCTATTATGGCTTGTATCTCAAATGCCCATCAGAGGCTCCCATTTTGAACACTTGATGCCCAGTAGGTGGTGCTATTTTGAGTCTGTGGAACCTTTAGGGGGTGGGCCAAGCTAGCAGAAATGGATCACTAATGACAGACCACTGAAGATTATGCCTGAATCCTGGTTCCTGCCTTACTCTCTTGCTTCCTGGATTGTTGGGTGGGGCATGAAACATTCTCTACCATGCCTTCCCACAGTGAGCTAAACCCTATGAGACTATGAGCTAAAATAAATTCTTCTTCCTTTAAAGTAGTTCCATTTGGGTGTTTTCTGATCAGGATGCAAGGGAAACCAATATAATTAGCATTCTTTACAGGTGTGATCTCTAGCAAATGTAATGGAGGCATACTGTCTAGCATGTGATCTCTGAAGTCAAAGCAAACAGCTATGGGGAGGGGAAGAGAGGCAATCTTTTCTCAGGATCGTTTTCACCCACAGAACAGCTGAACTTTTGCTGGTACTTATCATCATTCCCAACTAACATGCCTGGTGTTTAGCAGCTCCCTTGTGGTTTGAAGTTATAAATATAGCTGCCATCTTGTAAGCCTTGGAGCCCATTTCAACTCTGTTTGAATCTTTGTTTTCTGGAACTGCAGCTCCAACTGTCTTCAAATAAATGTCGTTTTCTTTGTTCTTGACTAGATTCATTTCTTTGTTACAGTCACAAAAGGCAGGACACAGTAAGTATTTCATGTGATATACCCTTTTATTACATATATCCGCTTGTCACATTTTACTCCTTGTCATTTGCTCTAGAATAGGAATAAGCATCCTAGACTGGAAAGCCAGAGTAGAAAACCAAAGTGTTTAGGTCTCAGTTCATTTGGGTTAAATCATGTTTTTTTTTTTTTTCTTCTGTTTCTTGGTTTTGTTTTCGTTTTTAACATGAAAATTTTGACAAAAGACTGTCTGTGAGCTAGCTTCATCCAGTTCAGTTTTCCCAGCGGTGACACTCTGGCATCCTGGAGTTTGCCTCATTGACCACTTGCTATTTTTATTTTAGTTAATCTTTTAAACCTTTCTCTTTCCACCTAATTTTATACCTACAGTGAAGTTAAGAGCCCAGAATAAAAGGCTCCTCTGTATCCCTCACCCAGCCTCCCCTCATGTTAACTTCTTACATAATGACTGTACAACAGTCAAGGCTGAGAAATGAACATCAGTACAATGTCATTAGCTAAACTGCAGACTTTTTCCTCAAACTTCACCAATTTTAAATAATAAGGATAAGGAGGAGAAAGGGAGCTAAACATCCCTGTTGTGCTTCTCCCTTCTCGGATTCTACCCAGGTCTCTACACTGCATTTAGCTGTAAACTGTCCTTAGTCCCTTCCAGTCTGTCACAGCTTCTCAAGCCCTTGTTGTTTTTATCACTAGATCCTTAACTTATTAAGAGGCTGGATCTCTCATTTTACTGAATCGCCTTCATTCTGAAAAGAATCTATAAATTCTGACCATTCTGGTTGCAGAGAAGTTATGTACTTGGCTGTGTTGATTTGGGTGTGATGACCTTAGAAAAGGCAATTTCATGTTGGAAGCCAGGTTGTCCTACAGAGTGAGACCTTGTTTTAAAAAGCAACAATACAACAGTACAAAAGGAATGCCATAGAAATAATGCTCAGTGTCCTGGTGTGTGGCATGGGTGGTGCTGGTGTCCGACGCCGGCCATATTTCCATACTGGGAAGTTACTATTTCTCCCTCTGTATTTAGCAGGCTTGTTGGGATGGTATGTTGAAATCACTGTTCTCTTTAAGCCTTCACTCACTAAGTTTTCCATCCATCAATGAACGTTGTCTGCAGCTTGTGTGTCACCTGCTTGATGCCAATTCCATGTCTCTTTCTGTTTGCAATTTACTACACATAAGAGCTATTTCCTTTCTCCACTGACTGTGTCCTACTTTGCTTTCCTGTTGTGGTAAGCACCATGACCAAACCCCTTGGGGAAGAAGGGGTTCTTCGTAGCTCACAGGTTGTACTCCATCATCAAGGGAAGCCAGGGAAGAGATCAAGGCAGGAACCTGGAGGATGTTACTGCCCACAGTGGGCTGGGCTCTTCCATATCAATTATCAACCAAGGAAACCCTCCAAAGATGTGGCTGCAGGCCAGTCTGATGGAGGCAATTCTTCAGTCAGGGTTCCCTCTGTGCAGGTGACTCTAAATTTGCATAAAGTTGACTGCTGAAGCTAACTACAGTAACTTGCTTTGTTTATAACAGTATGGAAGGACAGTGTATCAGTTAGTCTTAGCCATCATCCTACTGGGATTAAGAGTTGCCTAGGAGACAAACTGTCTGTGAGGGCTTTTCTAGAGAGGTCTAACTGAGGAGGGAAGACTTATACCTGAATGCGGGCTGCACTATCCTATGGGTTGGGGTGCTGGAATGAGTACAAAGGAAAAAGGGAGCCAAACATCCCTGCTTCCCAACATGAACAGCTGCCACATGCTCCAGCCACCATGCCTTCCCTGCCATAATGGACTGTATCCCTTGGAACTGTGAACCAACATAAACCCTTCTTTTATTAAGCTGATTTTTCAAGTATTTTAGCATAGCAGTGAGGAAAATAACCAATGCAGGTGGAAATTTATTTATTCTGTGTCTAATGCCATCTCTTCATATTTTGTGATTTAGTTTGGTCTGAATTTGGCCCTTCTGGTAAGAGATTGTATTTTTTTTTTTTTACAAACTCTCTCTCTCTCTCTCCCTCTCTCTCTGTGTGTGCATGTGTGTGTTTCCTTTTCACTTTTCAACTACTACAAGATCTTGTATCTTTATAACCTCCAACCTTTTTTTATAATGTAATAAAACTGACCCTGTGAGGTACAGATGACCTTTTAGTGGAAAGTCTGATGATTAATTAAGGCAGTTGGTAGTATTTTGTTCACATTTCTGTCGTATACTTTTTCATATACTTTCAGATCTCAGTGATTTTATTGTTATATAATACTATCAGGTGATGGAATATTTACCCCTAAGCCACCTATAAATGGACAATAACAAACTAAATCCATACCTTTACTTATAGGATAAGGTGTACATCTATGTATCTCCCTGCAAACTTAGAACAACTTTAGATCACTGTAAAGGGCTTGAGAGCTCTGAAGGGATGATTGAGAAAAAACAAATGAGCACAAGGTGCCAACAGCACACACACTCCAACACCTTTGTTCAAGGGAGAAGCACCCAGAGAATGAGTCCTTCTGTAGCCTAAGGAGCAGAACCCAACCTCTCAAGAAGGAGGTGTCAAAGAGACTCCCAGGGGACAGGCAGCTGGAAAAAGGCTTATGTATTCTGCAGTGTAGCTGGAGTATGAGTCAGTATATAGGCTCAGTATATGAGTCAGAAGGCTCCATAGACCAGCAGCAGTCTAGAGTCTTTATGGCCTGCAGCTTAGCTTATCTAGTGCTAGTAGAGTTGGGTGCGTTTTACAGAGTATAAACACAGATAAGCTCCAAAGTGGCTGAAAATGTAATTATGTAGGCTTTAGATACATTTAGAGTATTTAGATAGGATAGATGATTAAAGATGATGGGCTTTTGAGCTAGCGGGTATATGACTATAGAGAAGAAACTGCCAGGTATAACGGGGCATGACTGTAATACCAATGCTTTGGAGGCTGAGGCAGAAGGATATTAAATTTATGTCCAGCTTGGATTTCACAGTGTAACCTGTGAAACCAACTCCAAAATTCCTGGAAAGATGTGCCCACTGGATTGGATTTGAGGGTCACTCCATGGGCAGGAATACATGCCCGACACTGGAGAGCTGGTCAGAAGTCTGGCTGAGGAAGTAACAAGCCCTATGAGAGAAGTTACTAATGATGTTTTTGCCAGATGGACATGTAATTAAACTTCCGTCTAAATATTTATCTTTATACCTGTAGAGTATTGCAGCTCTCAGCCTTGGTCAGAGAAGCCTCTTTAATGAGACATCCATGCCACCCCTTCTGAGGGCCAGGGAACACAATGGAAGAGGAGGCAAAAGGACTGTGGGAGCTGAAGGAGGGGGAGGAGTGTGATGGGGGTGCTGTCTTCTGGCTATGGCATGTCCATTAGAATCATGAACATACAGCAGTTGCAACTGCCTGTGTTAGATCTGAAAAATAAATAGGAGGGACATGAAGCTAATATGAGGAGAGATTGAGAGAACAGTGAGGCTGTGAATGTGACCCACAGTGCACTGCAAACATCTTTAATATTGTCAATATATAATAATAAAGAACTCAAGGACCAATGCAGAGAGGCCCGTGTAACCTCATTTATATAACTCAAATGATACTTTTGTGCTTCATCAACTCTTAGTTTCCTGCAGGTAAAGGAGTGATTATCAAAGAAGGCAAGCTAGAGGGCTGAGGATCTTGGCAACAAGCTAACATCAGAGGAAAGGAATGTGATGAATGATACTGTACTCAGGGTAAAGTGCCAGACAGGAAATGATGGACTAGAGGCAACCTCCAGTGCTGTGCTGACATTTGTGGGAAGGGTTTATGGGACCTTAAAGAACTGAGGGGATAATGGACATGTAGGATTCCAGAGGAAATGAGTCTACTCAGTGTGGTTCATGTAGTAAGAATGAGATCTTAGCATGGGACCTTTGTATCAATAATATCTGAGAACTTACATTCTGGCCTCTTTCTTCTCACCATGAATGCATCTTCTAAGACACTGACAATGATGTGCAAAGCCTGGTAATCTACTTGTGGCCGATCTGAGAAGGCTTTTTGAGGCACTGAGATGGCAGTGGTGGCAGAGTGGACAATGCTACACTTGGTGTCCAAACTTACATCCAGGTTCAGCACTGTTACTTGTTTGTCCTGTGACCACACAGAGATGGCTGGCCTTTGTAAAGCTAACTTCATTTATTTTTATTTTTTTGCTAATTGGCAACATAACTCATATGTTTATTGTTTGTTCAAGAATAAGCCTCAGATGAGAATTCTTTATTACAAATATTGTCTATAGTTCCTAAGATGACAGAATGGTGGTACCCCACTCCATTTGTAGTAATAGAATGGGTTAGAACAGCTGATCTAGTGTGCCAATTTGACAGTTTACATTATAATGCTCAGGAAATAGGTACCCCATGAGCCCGGGTTTCTCACTGTAGTCTCAGCACTTGCATGGCTGAGGCAGGAGAAACGCCATGATCGTGAGGCCAACCTGACTACAGAGTGGGGCTACAGTATGAGAGTTGTCTCAAACAAAACAGAGCGAGACAAAACAGCTTTCCCTATGAAACCCCCAGCATAGGTGCTGTAATAAGCTGTCTGTCTACCTCGATATGTGCAAAGCCTGACCCAATGCCTGACACACAAGAGGTACAGTTTGAAGATATTATTTGAACCATCTTTTGAGCCTCTATTGAAGACAGTCACTCATACAACATGGGTAGTTCTGCAAATCTGTTCTACAACCCAGCACCTACATAGCACTGTATATTTAAAACTTATTAAGGGGAAAGAGGTTAAGTATTTGTTGTAGTTAACATTCTGTTACAATAGCAAAATACCTGGAGTGACTAAATTATTAAAAGAAAAGGTTATTTTGGTTCACAGTTTGGTGGTGGTTTTGGGATTTTGGTGGGTTGTCATTTGTGGGAGTGTTTGGTGAAACAAAACCATATGACTCATGACCAGGAAGAAAAGCAGAGGAGGATTAAGGGGAGGAGGTGGGGTGTAACCGAACTTTTAAATTATTATTTAACACTTATTTATTTATTACTAAATTCACTTATAACAAACACCAACAATTTCTTAACTATTAATCCTATAAATTCCTACAACCCCTTTAACCTATCCACTAAACCTATTGATAATCATAACAACTACTTTCATAACCTTTTAGAATGATACAGTCTCTGGGGCAGGTCCTCAGTCATCAGGAACACAGTATTTGTTGTAGATTCTTTAACACACTTAGCAGTCCTTTTTCTGGATCTCTCAGATGCAGGTTCGTCAGGGTAAGTTGGTTATTGCAGTCTCACCTTAAATAAGGCTTCATGCTTTCTTCTCTGTGGGAGACCCCAGCCGTCTGCAGGCCAACTTACTTCTTTTGAATCAGGAACTCAGCTGCTCTGCCTCAGTCCTTAAAGCCAGGCACTGTTTCCTTTAGGCCACTGTTTGGACAGATCAAACCCCTCTAGGCAAAAGCTGAGCCACAGGGTCCAGTCCTTGGCCTTTTGGTGTCTTGCTCAGGCTTTCTTTGCTCACCGGCTTCTTTCTGCTTCAGGGAGAGAGCTGGCCATCAATGGCCAGCCCTTTTTTCAGCAGGACTCTTGGAGCTCTCTAGCGTCAGGGGCCTCTTCTCCTCTGGGCTCCACGCACTGTCCTCAAATAGGAGGAACTCTGTTTCAACTTAATTTGGGCTCCGCCCACTTAGCAGCTGAAAACAATGTCAGGCCAGATACTTTGTTTCTTCAAGTCTTGAGTCTTTCCTGTTTTTCCTGACTTCAAACTTGTTTTTCAGTCTATTGAGTCTTTCCTGTTTTTGCTGACTTCATGCTGATAATGCTCTTCAGGCCCCGAATTAAGAGACAGTATCAGAAACTCCTATATATTTCCTAAATCTAATTTATCTAACTCCTACAGAGACAGTATCATAAACTCCTATATATTTCCTAAATCTAATTTATCTAACTCCTACAGTGGGGTAAATGTCATCAAAATATATTGTATGAAGACCAAATAATTAGTACATTTACAAAAATACTTATTAAAAAGTTGCAGAGGAGAAAAGAGCCAGGGTCCCCAGTCTACAGCTGCATTCAAGTATGTACCTGTAATAATCAGAGGAATTTCCTGAAGGCCCCGTCTCCTAAAGGCTACACTCCCAACAGTGCCCCTTGAGATCAATCTGTTAACACATGGGCCTTGGTGGGGGTGTTCAGCACTCAACACAGAGAAGTGGTTGTAGCACAACAAAAAAACTTACAAAGCTCTGATAAGTGCAAAGAATATCTGTTCAATGATCATTGTCTTGGCTTATACTAAGCAATCACATTAGCTTCACAGTTAGCAGTGTCCTAAGGTAACTAACTGGACACAGTTGGATGACAGAGTTTGAGGTCATGAGATGTTGTTAAGGGCAAGAAGTATGGCTATGATGTTGGGGAAGATGGCGGCTGGTGAGAGGAGGTTCATTATAGGAAGAACGCCCTCATCCAGGAGAGGGCTCATAAGAAGCATCACTCAGTGCAGATATGGACAGTTTCCCACTCAGTGTGGACATTCTCTGTCCATCCTGGGGTAAGATATGGAATTAATTGTGTCTTGAAAATGTATTAACAATAGGCACCCATATTCTGCAGGGTCTACAACCCATTGGCTAGATCTCAGAAAACTAGCATGTACACAGAAAACACGGAAAAGGGGATAGGGGAAGGAACGAGAGGAAAAGAGCTAAGAGGAACGTGAACCATTTTGAAGGAGAAGAGATGAGGGGAAAGAAACACAGAGTAGAGGAAAGTGAGCAACTGTAGAGAAAGTGTGCAGAGGCCTCTGCCATTCACCCAACATGCCTTGCTCTTCTCAGAACCTGTGCTGCTTCAAAATAGGCCCAAGTCCTCAAATGACCCCTTCAGAAACTCCCTGACTTTCTTCTTCTCTCACAAATCTGAAGTACAGTGGGCTTCTAAAGCTGTCATCTGCTTCTCAAAAGTTGTTCCCAGAGTCTTTAAAATATGAATACTATTGTGTATTTCAGCCACCAAAGAGAACATTTATGGAGAGTAATTGGGCAAATTGAGGGTCTGAACCCTAGAAGAGACAATGTGTTTTGACAAGAAAAAAATGGTTTGCAAATGTTAAGGATTTTTTTTTTAATGAATAACCATGATGATTCTTTGAATAATTATTATCTGTACCACACTCTGTCACAGTTGCTTGGATGTGTGGCTTTTTGTCAGTGAATAAAAGTTTTTTTGTTGTCCTTATTTTTAGGAAGACACTCACAGTATTGAAATGTTTCTAATGTCGATGGTGTTGCATTTCATGAATATTTTTCTTTCTCATGGTTGATGAGTCACCAGACTATCCCTCTGTCCCTAGAACACTATGGTGCCACCAGTCTTAGTCAGAAAATCATTCCTGTAGTTGATGGTGGAGTGGGGGATGGGCATGCAGGATGTGGGATGAAAGCCATGCACTGAGAGAACATTGCTGAATTGTAAGCTTGGGACTGTTTACACTTTTGAACACTGAATATCTACTTATTCTCAGGTTTTCTAATATTCAGCTGCACTGTTATCAGGCCAACCTCAGACAAATGGAGCCCTTTGACTACAGGGATAGACAATTTGGACAACCTAGTTTCTTAATTCCTTTTTCTTTCCACAAGCATGATGAATGAGGACTAGGGCTATCATTCTGTAGGAAGACTAAGTACACTAGTGGACATAAGCCCTGATGTCCTCTTGTACACAATAGGAGCTGGCTTTTCCCTGGTTAGATGATGAAGCTGATGACAGGACTGTTCTTCTTCTTTTTTTTTTTTTAAGGACTGTTCTTACCTATGGATTTTCACATGGAGGAGAAAGACACTGAGAGTTAGCTGACTCATAAAAGGACTAGCATTAGGAAAGTGTCATGTATTGTTGAAAAACCTAAATGAAAGAATTGTTTGCAAGCATGGCAGATAGATCTCATTTGTTTTTTGCAATAGTCATTATTTTAAAATCTATGTTCTTAGTATTTGCACAGTACTCTTCCCATCCTTATACTTTGGTGCCTACTCCTTTAATGCTGTTATGATGGAAGTGTTGAATACTTGATTGTAATGCTGTGTTGGGATTCTGATTTTTCATTTTTATCTTATGCATTTCTCAGGTGGAACCCAGGACTTTGCGAACACATTGGAAGCATTCTACTACTGAGACACATCTCTATCTTTGCTTTAAAAAAAAAAAAAAAGGATTGATGATGATATTAGACAAGACTTGTTATCAGTAGTTATGATGGCAAAGGTGTTGCCAATTGTGTAAAAATTCATAAGGTTACTGGAACCAACATTGTTATTGTATAGAGTTAAATGGAAAGGTAGCTATGAAAACCCAACAGCCTCTGTTTCCCATTGCCCAGAAAGGGTAGATAGCTTTGTGCTCTCAAGGTCTGGGCTCTCTTTGATCTCATTAGTATCCTATTTAATTTCTGTTGCTGTGATGAAACATCCTGACAGAAACAACGTTGGGAGTAGGACTTTATTTGGCTTACAATTGCAGGTTAGCCTAGCATTGCAGGACATCAAGACAGAGAGAGACTCAGGCAATTTGCAACATTCACAGTCAGAGAGAGAGAGAGAGAGAGAGAGAGAGAGAGAGAGAGAGAGAGAGA